>JBBPRK010000034.1:0-66812 GCA_038093075.1 Boletus patriciae
TCATAAAGGAGACCAAACCGCTCATTCACCAAGTGACTGAGTTCGCTTGTTTGACTTCATGTGCACGGCTCATTTCCCGCAGATCACGAACATCGTCGTGGCAAACCAATCTGCCAACGCCACCCTAGCGCTGGGTGCTAGCCCAATCATGGCTTCTGCACTAGAGGAGATGTACGACTTAAGCTGTGTTTTGGGTGCCTTGCTAGTCAACTTTGGCACGGTCACGGACAAGGAGAGCATGCTAGCCGCCGGACGGTTTGCAAATCACGCGAAGAAGCCAGTGGTTTTCGATCCGGTTGGTGTAGGGGCGACGGAATTTCGTCGCAAGACAGCCGCCGAATTGCTAAACACTTGGCAAGCGAGTGTTATCAAAGGGAATGCGGGAGAGCTCGCCGCACTCGCTGATTCAGAGGAGGTAGGTTTAGATTCGGTTAGTCCGTCGCCTGGTTTACAAGACTGACGGGCTATTCCTCGAGGTGCAAGCCAAGGGCGTTGATAGTATTGGTGTTGGATTTGCTAACCCCGCTACCTTTGTCAGGAACCTGGCAAGGAAGGAACGTGAGTCGCAAACTTCATGTCTTCCGCGTATGCATGTATCCAAATTTTCAGGATGTGTTGTTGCTCTTACCGGGGCCATTGATTGGGTTTCGGATGGAACGACTGTTGTCAAGCTTACAAATGGGCACAGGCTACTCGGTGACATCACCGGTTCCGGATGCCTGGTAGGTACTTGTATAGCTACGTTCTGTGCTGGAGCTTGGGAGCTGGCAAAGAACGAAGATGGGGCAGCGAAACTCGTGAGAGGTGACATGTTAATGGGGGCGGTGGGAGGGTACGTTCGCCAAACGTTTCAGATACTGAAACTTATACTTCAAAAGCATATTAGCACTTACCATTGCAGGGGAACGTGCCGCAGTGCGATCCGACGTACAGGGGTCGGGAACGTTCCTACCTGCACTTATCGATGAACTTTACAACTTGACACCGGAGAGCGTCAAGCAACTTGGCCAAGTGGAGGTCGTAACAGCGTAGTGACAACAGATAAGTCCACGGAAGTATAATTACACTGTGATATCTGCGCAGATACATTGATTTAAACCATCCTGAAAATTTCATGGATAACGTCGTTAGGGGTGTCAAGGACCTTTGTAAATGGCATCGATAGCGTTGGTTGTAGCCAATTCTTTTCGTCGTAGTGAGCATGGGGTGGGCTATCAATCATGTGGAACGTGTATGCATAGCGAGTCTGGCTACTCGTGTTTCGCTCAGACTTGTGCAACACATTCCCATGGATCAACACTAGGTCCCCTATGGCAACCCCGTCAAGTATGGTTTGGTGAATAGCGCAAAAGGAACTAACCTGGTTCGCAGGTTTGTAGGACATAACTCTTGGTCGCGTTGACAGAATTCGCGTTCAAATTGGGAAGGGGAGAGCAGATTTCCTCAAACCCAGCTCCGCCTCCAGGCTTGCGTATAAAACGCGTGGTGATTGGTGTGGTAAGATGCGATCCTGGTAGGAACGAAAGCGTTCCATTGAATGGCGTACATCTTTCCAACGGTATCCAGAATCCGAGGGCGGTTGGAGGCGAAGTAAACTGGAATAGTCATTAGGATGGTGGTAATCCAGTGGTAAGTCTCGAGGTTATCGCCTACGCACAAGGAATGTCCTTGGAGTAACAACACGATGAGTAGCAACGTAAGTTTGACATCACGATTCATCAATTAGTGGCTCACGAGTCTTTGTGTTCAGGTACTAGCAAATAAGCAATTGGTGAGAACCAATGACTACTCGAGATTAAAAATTAAAATTACCAGCGCCGCCGATCTCTGGTTGCTTGAAGATGAGCATCGATTGAAGGGCTGGGATGACGACAATTATTGAACAATCGTAGTCCCTGGGATCCAGTAAGAAAGGTTACTCACCAACAGGATCGTGATGAAATTTGAGGTCTCTCACTATAGCTTTCACCTTGTCATTCTCTAGGGTCACCCCCCGGAAGACTGGATCGAGCACATGTAGTGCTGTGGCATTTCAGTCATGTAAGTAAAATAGCTCCTTCCCGAGTGCCAGGTAGTAGCGCACCATGCCCGATCTTATTCACTGCCTTGGTTTTATCCCTTGTAAGCTGACCATTCTCATTCACGGCTTCTTCCTCTAGGAAGTAACGGATCTTATCACCCGAGTTGAGGAAGTAGTTATCGGCAGCACCCTGAGATGCAGTGAACGTCGTCTGACGAATGGAAAGCAGTTTCATTATCTTGTTTTGTAGCAAGATGATGATCAAACACTCACGAGCGGGTGGTCTTCTAAGCGGAAGTCAGCCAACAGATCTTTCGAGCGTTGAAGGAGAGATGAGACCTGGTCTTGCGTCAAGAAGTTTGGAATGCAGATGTAACTGTCAATCGTTAGAGCTACCGGTTCTTCGTAGACACGGCTCGAGAGCAGTTGCACTCACCCCTCTCGATAGAACTAGAGAACGTTGTACCGTAACAAGAATTGAAATGATGAAACATCCGAGAGTGACTTCATACTGGCCTGATCCACTTGTTCCTGTGTTAAGCACTCCATCATTTCGGCTTGCCAAGTCGACTTGCCAAAGTTTGTGGTGGCAGAGGCCTCAGATCTTGCTCGCGGTTTGACCACGCCTCAATGCGAGCTGAGACACCTTGATAAGTGAACGCACTGCGCAATAAACATGAGCACACATTATTATGTATATATTCATGACAGATGTCATCAATTACGATGCATGGGGTTGGGGAGTAATAGAATAATAACCATGAGCACTCAGTGGTAGTGAACTATATAGTCTCGTGACCAGGCGTTTTAGGACACCTGGGGCTAAGCCGGTTGGTTTCCGAAAGTGTGATCCAAACGTCTGGTTCGAGACTAGTAACTATAACGTACAAAGAGGCCATTTGAGTCCAAAACGCAGTCTGATCATACCTCCGAGTCCGCTGCGTTATCATCGGCATCAATATTCTCTCCATTTGCCAGTCGCTGAATGAGGTGATCAATTTTCGCTTTGTGTATCCGGTGATGTTCCTGCCATCCTTTCCAAGGATGGTGAGGATGCTACAATGATGCCGCTCACTAATTGGCCAACGTTGGGAATACAAGCAATGCATACCAGTCGTCCAAACGTTTGGAATATTTTATCCGAAGTACCCTCAGGTTTTGTGAAAAAATACTTGGCAAGAAGAATATCGTCTGAACGGGAATACCGCATCTTCTTCTCGGGTGGTTGAGGTAGAGGATCATCCCCTTCTGTCCTGTTCAGTTCGTGTTTGTGGCGCCGCCAAAACTTCATCCATGATGCACGCGAGTGGTGTGGCGCCTGGGAATGGAAATAATGAGCTAAGAACATCTTTCGCAACGAATGAATGACCTTTGTAGCGACGTCTTTCCAGAACGCTACCATGTCGAAACGATCTTGGGATCTATGAATGAAGCAAAAGGACAGTGAACAATGTGAACGCTGTCCTCCATGCACTGGACCTACTTCCTATATTCCATGAAGCGAACCAAAAATGTCACATCCTGTTCCGTGAACGCGACTCCTTTACCAGTCGTACTCCTGAACAACGCCCTCGGGGGAGTTGGAGATCGATTACGCGATTGGTTACCCTCTTGCTGTAACCGTTGTTGCGCTGCTGCAATGATCCCAGGACCAGTACTAACTCGGAGCTGCTGTTCCGTTCCACTCTGTTCCTGTTCACCCTCTTCCTGGGGAGTCGCAGCGTCACCAAGGTCCATGGAATACCCACCGAGCCTGATCTGATGTTTGTTGCAGTACCGGCGCCAGGAGTAAAATCTATGGAGACATTATTCCATGGGTGAAAAGAGCATACAGACTGAGGTGCTCACGTATGATGCGGGGCCTACGCGGTGAATCGCTCAGTAAATGCATCTGCAAGCTTGACAAACCACACACCTTGACAGCTATCCTCTCACATATTTCTCTCAGGCTGAGAACGATTGGAGACTTCATATATAGGAAATTGATGAAGTACAAACCTCAATACGAGACCTTGCTCTTGACAGTAATCGATGTATCTCTTGAGGTACAACACATCGTCAGAGGTGAAAAGGTTTCCGCCATATGTGCTCTTGATTACGCGGTTTGGTGGCGTAGGAGACCGAGCAAGCGGGTTCTTTCGATTGAGGACAAGGGTAGAGGGCGGCGCCGCAGGGACTCCCTACTAAGATTTCAGATATACGTGACAGCGTAAACTCGTTGTAAGCTTGCCTGGTTCCGACTTCGCTTCCGACCGCGAGATTTTTCTCCTGTAGAGTTGTCCGCAGGTGCATTGGATGAACCGGCAGTCGAAGGGCCTGGATCGTGAATGTAAGGAGGTGCTTGCTCGTAATCGTACTGCGCGGGCGTGTCAACGTACATGGCGCAGTGTGATGTAGCTGCCAAACTAACCGTTGCAGGATAGGTGTAATCGCTTGGAGGCGCAGTCGCCCAATCCGTTTGTTCGTCTCGATACCGGTAAGCATAGGGCGGGCCGCTCGGCCCTGCTACCATGTGGGGTGGAGGTTGTTCAAAACCAGTGACCCATGGACCATCCCGATAGGGTTGCGCAGGACGAGGGAGCATTCCAGAGGGAGGCTGAGGAGGAGCCATGTGAGTCTGTTGTGGCGCGATGGCGTTGGGAGCTTGCCATGACTGAGGTGGGGCAGCAGTGGGAGGTTGGATACCGCGAGGGGGAGGGTGCATCGGGTGTGCATAAACGGGGTAGCCGTACGAGCCCTGTGGTGGTGGGTGCACAAGTGGGTCAGTTGGGCCCATGGTCGCGAGCGCCTGGGGGTGGGGGGGGATAGGTGGCAACGGAGACACTTGAGCAGACGGAGCAGGGTCGTTCTGGGGAGGGACAGCGGCCGGGAGATCGACCCTATAAGAAGACTGATCTTAGAGGATGACATGGAGTGGTGGAGGGCTACTACTTTTCGGTACCAGTGACTTTACACCCTGCCCAGTTGTTCTGGAATGTCTGGAGTGCGCCGATACGAACACACTCGAGGACCCAGCGGGAGTGAAGAACGATTTTGCCCTTCTTACCGGCATACTGGCGAAATAAGTTCTGACCAGACTCTTTGTGGGGGTCAACTGATGCGTGGATGAGCGTCGGTGGATTGGGGGAGATCGACGCACACTTGCCTAAAATGTACGGGGTGCCACTGTAACTAGGAGAGACGGCGCCGCCGTGTTTCTGTGATGGGCCAATGATAGGACCGGGTGATCGGTGGGCGAGTGCAGTACGTACGGTGATGAGGTCTACGAGGCCATCTCTGTCGTCGACATCTTTCTCGATGTAGATTGCAAGCGGGGTGCCCATCATGGGCTCGAGAAAGAGGCCGGCATGCTGGGGATCGCTGGGGGGTGGGGGTGCATTCTGGCTGTGAGCGCGTCTGGTAGAGCGGGCTGGTGCCATGGGTCTTGGCCAGGACTGGTTTGATTGTAGAGGCGAAAGAAAAACCGCCCGCCCAAATCAGGTCATGGCGCGTGTGACAGTGGTTGGAGTCCTGCAGGCGGACTTTCAACCCATCTCGCTGGCACCTCGGCTGCACCGGAAATTGCTCAGATCCGTAGACATGCTTCGCCCATCACAATGGAGAGATGTACACTACAGTAAGTCGTGCGCACAACCTACGCTACTTTGGACGCCACCAGCGAGTTGGGACAATAGACGGCAATGTTGTGTCCTGTTTGTGCACATCAACCTGGGAGTCGGAGTCTGAAAATGTATTATCTATGGAGGGAATGTGGACGAGTTTCCCGCCAATTCGCCCGCAAACAGCAGATACGCATCGCGCTGTCCATCCGCTGTATTTCCCCCTCCTTTTCGTCCTTTCTCCCGACAGCGCCCTTTCCTTTCTTCTCTCGTCATGGCCAACGTCGCTGGCCGCAAAAAATCAATCATCTCCAACGCCGGCCTCGTGATCGAAACGCCCGTCGCTAATAACAACATCCTTAACAAGGCCGCCTCCGCCTCCACTTCTCTCTACCAGCAATGCTCTTCCCTGCGTGCTCGTCTCATGCGCATCCCACATTTCTCCCACTTCTTCATCCTCTCTTCACCCAACGGTGACCTTCGTCAGTCCACCGATCCAGTCACACAGCTTTGGGATTGCTTCACATTCGGCATCCCCCTTTGTTTTCTCTTCAATCTTCTCCCTCCCCCAACTCGTCCTATCGCCGAAATAAGCACGGATCCAACTACTTTCGATGTCTCCAATGAGAAGGAGAAGAAACGCGCCATTGCTAAATTCGCCATGAGACTGTCCGAAATCGATAATTGCGAAAGATTCACAGTATCCGATCTGTGGGATCGTCATTCTACCGATGGCTTGGTCAAGGTGCGAAGTCCTGCGTTGTCTGCCCCCATTCATCAGCTTGACATGCCGTAGGTTGTTAGCACTGTCACTACCCTTGTCGACCTTTTACCCTGCCATGTCTTTGAGCCGGCTCCGGTCTCTCCTACTCTGCTCGCATCGCAAGAGTCAATAGATTCCCTTGCGAATCACGCATTGAACGCGACTGTCGCTCCAAATGCACGCGAAGCCGCCCGAAATAATATTATCAGGGAAATGGTAGAAACTGAACGTAAATATGTGCAAGATCTGGAGGTCATGCAGGTCAGACGCGCATGTTTTCGTTTCGCTATTCTTCACTGACTTGACCTAGAAATATGCGACTGCCTTGTCGCAAAGCAACACAATAGACCAGGATACCATTCATCTACTTTTCCCGGGTCTAAACAAGTTATTGAACTTCCAGAGAAAGTTTCTTATTCGCCTCGAGAGTACTGCCGAACTGCCTTGGAAAGACCAGCGTTGGGGTCTACACTTTCTCGAGAACGTGAGCCCAATTATTCCCTTTTCGGTACCTAACGTATGCTTAATGCGGCGCTTTCATTGTCTTCGTAACCTCTTATGTTCTACTTGGAACAATAGGAAGACGAATTCGCGGTCTATGAGCCTTACTGCGCTAACTACACGAATGCAGCAGACATCATGATTAAAGAGGAGCAAAGACTGTCGGTATGTGAACTTCTCTATGTCGGCTCCTCGCCAACTCGGTTTCCATGTGAGGCTGGTTGGTGTGACAACGGTCGACATCGGTTGCATCCTAAAATAGCACCTCTGATGTTTCCATTCTTTCTCTGGATTCCAGGTACACAATAATTTGATCAATGCCAAATCGGAGCTACCTGCTTTTCTAATCAAACCTGTTCAGAGAATTTGCAAGTATCCACTACTCCTCGACGTGAGTGGTCTTTCTCTTTGGTTGTATTACATCCTCTCATCGTCTTTTGCAGTCCCTAGTCAAGGCATCAACCGTCGTTGATTACCCACACTACGAGGAGCTACAAGGTGGTTCTGCCGCAGCGAAGCGGATAACAGATAAGATCAATGAAGCGCAGCGCCGCGCAGAGAATCTTCAAACTGTACGAAATCTCGAAGGTCGCGTGAAAGACTGGAAGGGCCATCACTTGTTCAATTTCGGTAACCTCCTGCTCGACGATATTTTCACTGTCACCAAGTCAGAAGTGGACCGAGAGTACCATGTCTTTTTATTTGAGAAGATCATCTTGTGTTGCAAGGAGGCACTCCAACCGCCACCGAGCGGTAAAAGAGGCGGCAAAAACAATTCGATCCTGAAGAAGCAGCCTGCCACCTCCATCGCATCTGTCCCCGGTGTACCGAACAAGAAGAAGGATACTCAACTCCTTCTCAAGGGTCGGATATTCTTGAATAACGTCACCCAGGCCATTCCAAGTTCGCCACGAAATTCGATTGGTACGTATGCGGATATCGCATCTTGTAACTCGCAACTTAACATTCCTTCAAGGATCTTCTACCGTCAACCCATACTCTCTTGCTGTATGGTGGAGAGGTGATGATGATTTGGAGTACTTCACTCTCCGCTGTCGCTCGGAGGAGCAACTAAAACAGTGGGAGACCCAGATTACTAGGCTGATCAAAGAAGTAGCAAGTCGAAGGGCTTCGGATCGAAATATCTCGCAATTTGTCGCACACAATAGCCATACCTCCATACCGCCTTCGATTAACCCCCTGCCCCACACTCACGACAGGACATCATCCTCGATGTCGCATGCTCAATGTGTAAACAGTCTACCGGCCCATCCAGCCAGCAGTCGTCATCGACCGAATCCTTATTCAAGCGAGGAGCAATTTTCTGTGGCATCACACTCTAGCGGTGGTTACCGCAAACATGTTTCCGCAGATGGCTTCGAGTTTGATCTTGACGACGAATACGAAGATTACCCACCATCAGGCATTCCCTCGTCAGGGCGCGGTACACCATTAGGCTCCCACCGCCTGACCGGACAAATCCTTCAACCCGACCGCGAATCTTTCACCGGGTATGACCATTCCCGAGCTCGAACAGAAGATACCACCGGCTATACGCATACTCAGTGGAGGTCGGCTAATGGTACTCAGCCATTCCCCAGTGCTGGGTCTGTTGTACCATCTTATCGACCACATGTCACGCGCATGAGTTCTACCACAAGCGCAACGGACGCTAGCTTCGGCTCTGGTTCTCGACCTCCTCGAATTCCCCTACACACCCAAATAAGCTCCCAGAAACTCAACTCCCCATATGAGCAACCCGATACACCGACCTCCATCAATAGCGCGCCCATCGTTCTACCACCTAGCCGATCCAGAAGCGCAAGTCAACCTAGCGCATATGTGCCGCAAACTTCTCCGCCTCCCCTTCCTAGCACCGTTTGGACGCATCGCTCGCAGAGCTCGGCGGCGGAGAACAAGCGCGGTAGTGGCTCAAGCCAATCCACCCGTGGCTCGTCGGAGGAATCACCGAACAGCTCGTCGCCGATAACGCCGTTTGGTTCTAGTGAATCATCATTAGCAGGAACAGGGCTCCGACAGTCACGGTCGCAAATGTTCGAGAACATGCATAACGGTCACCCCCCTTCTGTGAAGGTCAAGGTCCATTTCCAGGATGACATCTTCGTTATACAAGTCCCTCGATCCACGGGATTCATCGAACTCGTGGACAAGGTAGGAAAGAAGATCCGCCTTTGTGGTCCACGGCGGGACGACACTCCGTTGAGAGTGAAGTACAAGGACGAGGATGGCGACTTAATTTCCCTTAGGTCTACCGAAGATGTACAGATGGCTTTTGAGTCGTTCCGCCCTGGCGGACAAGTCACTCTCTATGTTACGTAGGTTCTCCACAGTCACTGATAATGCTACCTCCTTCAGTACCTATCATCGCCTTATGATGTTTGTCTGCTGCGATTGCTCTCGCTTTGGGACTCCACACCCCACCCTCCTTCGCTAGGTTCATCCGTCATTTGTCTTTCATCCGCATTCGTTCACCCATCCTCGTTCCTCTTCATTTTTCTATGGATTCATAATGTACTTTCGCCCGAGGCTCAGCCAAGACTCTCCAGTCATCTGTTTTTTTGTCATTTTCACTCGAATTCTTCGACGCCGTTGAGTATCATATCTAAAACATGGAGGAACATCGGTCATGTATAACTTGATAGAACACTGCACTCATTGCTACGGGTCTTATTGTGTTACGATTATCGGTTACCAATGAACAACGCTTCGACGTGCAAGGGCTGCAATCTATGATTCTCGACGGATGTCTCTTAGGCTTGGTGCGTTGTGCAACTCTACAATGCATCCGGTGACAGGTCCCCTAGGGTATGCAAGTCCATGCTACTCATGGCGCTATATAAAGAGCGAACGTCGTCTCCGTACTCGGATTGCCCATCGATGGTTTCCTGCCATCATGTGAATAACAAAGTGGGCTGAGAGACGGGACACTTACATCGAAGTAGTGGTTAACGAGGCTCCGGGGAGCTTCGACAGGACGGTCAAAAAATATAACACGGTCCCTGGTAGAAGAAACTTACTCCGTGGTGTTCTTGGTAACCGGCATGTCACTCCGCTCTGCAAGATATGATAGGCAACTAGGCCCGACCTGGCCAAAGATGGAGTGATAAATCAATATCCACGGGCTCCCCCTCAAACATCCTCACCATCCTGTCTGATGTGATGCTCCAAGCCCTCGACCGCTATCTGCATGGAAAAACTGTACGGTAGTGCGATCAGCAACCAGGTATGAAGCTTTCAAAGGGAGTGATCCTCACTTCGTAAAACCAGACATAATCGCGGAAATGCGGATCACTGTCTAGTTTGGGATTGCGACCATTAGTGGCCCTTTTGCCCTCAGCATCGCGCCCAAAGATATGGATAATACGGTGTTGGATTTCTTCTGCGACTTCGGCGAGATTCATGTATTCGCCACTGCCGGTAGGGCATTCGACCTGGAGGTCATCCCCATAGTACTGGTAAAACCTTTGAAGGCTTTCGATGAGCAGGAAATTGACAGCGAGCCCTGTGTAGATCGTGAGTTCTTGCACCCGAAGTATAATAAGGTCCTCACAGATTGGTCCACGCCAGTTAGAATTCCCACCAAACATCCCGGAGTGAGATTCGCCAGGCCAGTACCTGACTTCATGCCGCTCTCCGTGGACATTCATCCCCCAAGGTTTGTCCTTGTGCAATTTCGACAAACTAAACGGGGTTCCATGAGATATTGGGCAAGGGGAGTCGCAACACGACGTACGATCGAATACCGTATTCACTCAGGAACTCGTCCTCATCTAGCATCTTCTCTAGGATACGGACAAGCCTCTCCTTGCTGGCAAGCGCAAGCAGACGTCGTTCGCCCTTACCACCGACTATAACATACTGAGAAAACCAAGGGTGAGATGAGAGCTATCACATTACCCTTCATATTCGCCATATTCCGAGCCGAGACCTCGGGTCTGTGATCGATAAACCACTCCACGCGCTTCCTGAAACCTGGGAATCGGTTGAGCACGGCAGGCTCAAGAACAAGGGTTGCGTAAAGGGGAATGAGGCCAACAAGGCTGCGCACGGGCAACTGGATCGAGTTTCCGGGTCCGAACTGAATGACATCATAATACATTCCGTCTTCCTCGTTCCAAAGGCTCTGTTCGTTATCTCCTGACATGTATGTCATAGCATCGGCGATAAAGATGAAGTGCTGAGATTGGTCAGTGAAATTGGAACTTCCACTAACAATTCAACGTACCTCGAAGAATTTGGAGGCGATGTCCTCATACACTGCATTATGCTTCGCCAGTTCAAGGGCCATATTCAACCTGGATACCATCAAGGAAACCTGTAAGGACATACGCCTTAGACTTACATATTCAAACAGTAAAATGCCATCCACGCAGTGCCATCCGCCTGACGTAAATTGCCCCCTGTTGGCAGTGGCTCGGAACGATTGAAAACGCCAATATTATCTAGGCCAAGGAAACCTCCCTCGAAGACATTGTGTCCCCCGGAATCCTTTCTATTTACCCACCTGCATAGATAACTGTGATCAACTCAACCTTTCGTGAAAGAAGCTTCGAACCATGTAAAGTTGAGCAGTAACTTCTGAAAGACCCTCTCTAAAAAGGGTATATCCTCCCGTCCTGTGAGTTTACGTTCTATCTTGAAAACTCTAAACGTCGCCCTGCAGTCCGTCAAATCGATGTTATGAGGGGATTTGGCGGAAACTATACTCACCAAGCATGTACAGGCGGATTCACGTCCGAGAAATTCCACTCATACGCGGGAATCTGCCCGTCCGGCTTCATGTACCACTCTCTAGTTAGCAGGTCTAGTTGCTTCTTGGCGAAGGTGGCATCAACGACGGCAAGGGGTATGCAATGGAAGGCGGTATCCCAAGCAGCAAAAAATGGATATTCCCACCTGGGAAAATCACCTATGAGGTTGTGAAGCAAACAGATAAAAGTACGAACTTGTCGGGCATGGAAAGAATATCGTCGATGTGCATATGGCGCCACTCCTAACGAGCGGTTTAATGCAGACTCGGACTAGCAATCAATTGGAATCGGAAGACATACATTATTGCGAATAAATTTACGTCCGGGGGGTGGTGGGGGTTGCGCAGGGTCGCCTTCAATCCACTCCTTCTGTACGAAGTGGTAATATTGTTTCGTCCACAACATACCCCCTAGCGCCTGCCTCATTATTTGCTTAAAGTCGTCGCTCATCGGGCCGAACACAAGTGAATTGTAAAATTCATCTGCTTCTTCGCGCCGTTCTTCTATCACTCCGTCAAAGGCGGCTTCGTCTTCCAAGTTCGAGACCTTTGACACAGACTGCGGAGTCAATCTTACGCGTACAACTGCGCACCCACCGTTGGCTGGGACATTCTGGAAAATATAATGCGCCGCAGACTTCGTCCCTCGGTTTTCCGGGCTGACAAAAGGAGATTGGTGCGAAGTGGATGTTGGGATGGACTGCTGTGCGGGCGGGGTCCCCTCGCGGGCGCCTCCTTCGGAACTTGAACCATTCGAATCGGAGACAGGTCGATGCCCCGGGATAATATGGTCGTGAAAAGCGTCCTTGACATATGGCGACGCGTTTTTCCCTCCATAAAGACGGCGGAAGTTGGTATCATTCTCCGTAAAAATAAGTTCGGGCTGAATGACGACGTCCTCATCCGTGACGAATACACCTTCCGCATTGACAGGTGGTGGAGAGGGTAAACAGTACATAAAGTACTTCTCCATAGTTGGGTGTCTTATCTTGATATATTGGATGTCGTTCTCCGCGACCGAGCCAGTGAGAGATGGCATTGGGGGCTTGACAGCGGGCCACGACCATGTGTTGCGGAACCACAGCTGTGGAATGATATGGAGCGTTGCAGGTTCTGGACCGCGATTGTAGCCGGTGATCCGCACATAAACGTTGTTCGGGTCATCTTCATCTTTTGCGTACTGTTGAATATGGTTCAGCTTAGTGGTTCTGAACTGGTGCAAAGGACACAGACCTCCATAAAGACATCCCAATATCGGTCGTCTTCAAAGGCATCGGAGTCTAGGATCTCGTACTCTGTTACATTCCGATCCCGATGGACATTCTCTGTCACGAGTTCTTCGTAGGGATATTTGCGTTGCGGGTACTTGTATAAAAATTTCATGTAGGAGTGAGAAGGCGTTGAGTCAAGATAATAGTAGAGTTCCTTGACATCTTCGCCGTGGTTTCCTTGATGACCTGTGACGCCAAAAAGGCGTTCCTTTAACATACGATCCTCGCCATTCCATAAGGAGAGCGAAAAGCAAAGTCGTTGATGGTTATCCGAGATACCACCGATGCCATCTTCGCCCCATCGATAAGCGCGCGATCGTGCGTGTTCGTGAGGAAAATGACTCCAAGCGTCCCCATTATCCGAATAGTCCTCTCGGACCGTCGCCTGGAGCAATGGATGAGTATCAAAGCATGGAGGCCGCGGCTAGATTAGGCTTACCCACTGTCGATCGCTAAGATATGGACCCCATCGTTTCCAATGACGGAGCCGAGTATCATCTTGTTGAAGACGGTACCTCTCTGCACCCTGGTAGTTGGCTCCCAACCTATCACTTAACCGCTGGCGGTAGTTCTTTTGGATGGCGTCGCCATCTGACCCGCTTAGGCCACGTGGACTCGCCTTTGGAGGGGGCTCTGACTTGGGTGCTGCTGGTTTGGGAATCTGGATAGTGAGACGGGGGTCGCGAGGATCTGAGTCACTTGTCAATCCTGGACCATTGGGATCGTCGCCGCCTCTGAAAAGTTTGTCTTGTATCGCTCTGACCGAACTAGAAGCCATGAAAAAAAAGGGTGTACTGGCAGTCGCCGACGAAGTTCACCGCTGGCTTTATATCCAGTTGCTGCAACGAGAAATGGGCTAGACCTTATCTGACGTCATGTAGCCCTTATCCAAATCCGCATATCATATGCCATCGATAAATGCCCGGGTCGGAAGAAAAAAAGAGGGTATGCATTCGAACATATCTTTCCAAGGTGGACTGATAGAGACGAAATGATCAAACTAATTAATGCTGTAGAAAATTTGTGAACATTATGTAGAGACCCGCCTGCAGATCACATCACACTGGCCCAGAGTCCGTATGTAGACGAAGTCCATTGGAAAACGAGCCCTGTCACCATCTTGGCTCCCCAGCCGCCATCAATACGCTCTGCGTCCAGTCATATTCCCCAAACTGTTGCTCTTCCGGGAGAGTAACGTCCAAGTGATGGAATTGGGCATCTTTGCCACACTCTCCCCCACGGCGGAAAGGTGTACCGGGCCCTATCGCCTTCGGATTCGTCATACCATTCTTAGTGGCATGTCCGACAAAAGTGGCACGGTCCTCCCCGTCTTCCTTGATGCCCAACGCAAGCGAAATTGAAGATTCATCGATCGCCGTATTCAATACTGGTGGGTAGCTAAATCGAGACGATTGCGGAGCTGTGACCATAGAGTCTGGAGAGGACTCGGGCGTAGAAGGTGACCGTAAAGCGCCTTCCTGTAATGTGGTAAGGGGACTGGTGACCACCGGCGTCTGTGGCGTAGGTGATGAAACGGAAGACGGAGAGTGTTTCGAAAAGAGCAGGTGTAACGAGGGCTTCTTTAATCGTTTCGCACGAGAAGCAATGGAAGCTGACCGGGCCTCTGCCGAGATGGAAGAAGAGAAAGAAATGGATGGGGTAGATTTACGATGCATGATTGGATGTCGGATGACACTGTCCCGTGGTCCGGGAAATTGGAACTGAGCTCCCGGAGGGGTTTGCGCCGGCCGTAAACTCGGGATCGGGAGGGGAATAGGTTCCGCGATGTCAGGGGAATGAGGAGAGTTGGAAGACTGTTGTTCACTACACTCATCCACAAGTGATAGTGGTTTGACCAACTGTATAGGTGACCCCGATGACAGCGAGGGGACGGACAGAGAATCGGTTGAGCATGTCAGGGAAGGTGGGGAGTATGGGTTGGTTAGCTTGAAATTCAAAGATGTGGGGGTGACTGGGCGGCCACTCTGCGATAGGTGGGAAATCGACGAGCTATCGTCCGTTGCAGAGAAAGATGGTGACGACGTCTCAGTGTCAAGTGGAACCTGAGAAATTTCATCATGTCCACTAATACGCAGTCCTAAAGACTCGCAGGTCGACGAAGAGGACGGAACAGAGGTTGAACTATCAGCCGTAGGAAGACTGGGAAGAGGACGAACAAAGCGTTTGCTTTCGCTCGATGGTCTCGGGGGCGGGGCTATTTGGTCGGTGCCGACAGTATTTTCAACCTCCATGCTGACCTCCGAAGAGCCGGGGGAATTCGTTTCTCCTGCAATCGCATCCAGGTCTAAGGCTTCCTTGCATTGATAAACATCATTCCAGATACCCTGGCTTTCGCACAGCGCTTGTAACAGCGATGGGTGCATACTCAAGCTGGGATACAGCACGACCATCAAGTTACTGAGCGACATCTTCGTCTCTGAGATACTCTTAGCAGTGCGATTGATCACCTCCGTCACTGTGAAGAGCAAGTCGCGGTTTTCCTGTGGCAGACGAGATATGAGAGTCGAGAGAGTTTTGCGTAGCAATTCGGATGGGGGATGGGCTCCGCCGAACTTTGGCATGACGAGTGTTGAGAGTGATGGAGGTTTCCGCAGTCCATGGGTTATATTCGATGGGGGTGGATCTTGAATGTTATTGGTCAACCGCTCCGAGGCCAAGGCAGCATCAAAGTAGGGCATCAATTGGTTTGTCAGGATGGGCTCGGGCACTCCAATTGACATGTCAGTCACAGGCACTACCAAAAACGAGCCCAGCCACTCACATTCTCGCAAGTAGGCCTTGAATACAGAAGCGACTGCATGAGGGTCCAAGTCTCCAGGGTTAGATTGCAGGATATCAAAATCGGCCCCTGTGTTTAAAGCAATCAATCTTGGATCCAGGCTACGAGTATCCGACACTTACCAGTATCGAACTCGGTACGTAGCTTGACTATATGGGATGAACGACCGCTGACACTAAAGCGAATATGAATATTTATGACGTAAGAGTATGTGTTTGCACGCGCACATACCGGAAAAGCCCTTGCTCTTGAACACCCCATGCAAGGATATGCTGTGCACATCTAACCACCAACGCAGGAATATGACGACCTTCTAGTGGCGCTGACGGTTGACTCCACTGGGTACGCTCTGAGATATTCGACTCGTCCTGTCCGTCCTGGCCCCCGTTCTGCCCGTGGAAAACGCTCAGCATAGAGTTTATGGCAGTCTCCTCCACACAAGTTTTGAGCTCCCTTCCGAAGACCAAACCCCCAACACCTGATGCACGAACAGGACCTCGGAGGCATCTGCCGAGCTGTGGTCCCTCGTGATCGGATAAAGATGAGGAAGTGGAACCAACAGATGGTGTCTGTGGATTGTGGCGAATCTTCCTGCCGTACCCGTGATGCGCGAACTCCGAGCGGCTTGGGCTTCCGCGAGATGGTGGTCCGGTGCGGCCACTGTACGATGGTTCACCAAGTGGCGGTGCGGGGGGGCTTGAAAAGGAACCTTTCGAACCCCAAACACGGCCCATTCTCTCCACAGCACGTCGTGCGAGCCCGGCGGCAGGGGCAAAGCCTGATGTCATGCTGATGGCTGTCTGACGGGGCGATGGTTGGGGAGAATGGGCTTGTGGCGGTGGTATGTTTTTTTGTGGTGGATCTGGAAGGTCCGGTAAAGTTCGTTCGACCCGCGAAGCGGCTGGCTGGGGCGTTTGATTCAGGGATGAGATGGCGCGAGCGTGTCGCGTTACAGCGTCCCGGGTAGTGTCCGAAGGCAATGAAGAGAAAGTCCTCGTGGCCATATCCCTGGTGGCAAGGCGCTCCCGCTCACATCCTTGCGGTGCCGATCTAGGAAGAGTGACCGTTATCGCCTCCAGGCTCATCGTTGCATTCGAAGGGGTGGGGCCAGAAATCATCATTGAAAGAGGAGGGCTGAGATTGAGAGATTGAGACCTCCTATCTCTGAGTCGCAACGACGAGGCTGGAGAAGGACGACTAAACGCTCGCCCCTTTTCGTCATTTCTTGACCCATCCTCTTCTTCAGCCATGACGTACTCCGGGTCTGTGATCAGCGCACTTAAGCGCTTGTTCATGGGCACGATGGTATGAGTGGAATGTAGTGACTCCGCAAGCGAAACGGGGCGAGGCGTCTTGCTCCCAAAACCGGGGCGGATGGTATGAAGGCTCAAGGTGGAATCGCTTTGCCTGCGGACATCCCTGGATTCTGACCTCTCGAAATCCTTCCTTTCCTTTGCTCTCGATGCCACCTGCTCCGTAGGTTCATCGCTTTTCTTCATATAGTCTAGCGCCGGCACGATGGGACTAGACGTTGACATGACTGAGATGCGTTTGTCGATGTTGGTGTCAATTGGCGTGAGGCAGGATGACGGGGAGGCCGGCTGATGAAGGTGCTTAGGTGGTGGAGGTGGTGGTGAGGGTGGTAGACTTAAACCGCTCATCACAGGGGATGCGGGTGCAGACTTCTTATTGAAGACATGTTGCGCAAGCTGGAGGGTAAGCTGTTTTGCTCCCAGCGGACGAGGTGCAGTAACCGCTGATGCATGCAGCGATTCGTCGATCTGCGGCTCCTTCCCCTTATCAAGTCTTGGGGACGATGGAGGGACAGAGTCTGACTTTTTCCGACGCCCGACTAGAGCGCGTTTGAACCGAGTCCCGGTATTCAACGCCGAAACACCCAGAGAAGAGGATGCCGATGACGGCGACAATGTGGGGGTAACCTGAGGCCGGCTGGCAACCTGACCCATTGAAGGTGTGGGAGAGGAGGGATGAGGATGGTGGCTGGAAGCAGGTACACCAAAGATATTCTTGAACGTGGTGGAAGGGGGTGAAGGGAGCTGATTGGCGGTTAGGACACCTGAATGAGAGGGGGGTGGTGCAGGTGGCACCATAGAGGGAGCAGCTGACGAGGAAAACGAGGACGAAAGGGAGGCCGGCAACGTGGAGAATGATTGCTTGTTCTGGACCATGAGGTACCCCCCTGGCTAGACCGGTCGTTTTCTGGCACGGAGACCAGGCAGATCGAGGCAAGCAAGATATGAACTCGAGGATCAGCTAAATGAGATAATTATGGAGCTACAGCGGAAAGGAGCGTTTAAGCCGTTAGCACGACTCCTAGCAAAGAAAGGCGGAAGGCTGGAGAATGCGATGCAGTGGCAGCAAGGCTACGAACGTGTAGGAGCGGTAACCAATGGCCAACAAAGCTAGCAAACTCACCATGCAGATCCTGGTCGATTACAAACTCAGGGTGTTCCTTGATGATCAGTCAAGACCATCAACTGCTTCTGCGAAGCCTCACCGATGTGGCTGGCACGAAAGAGAATGAAAGAGCGGAGACGACACGCGGCGCTGCTCGCCGTGTGGAATGACCTTCGCAGTGCAAAGGCAGGGCATCCTTGGGACACCAATTTTGGACATCACGTCAAACGTTATTTCCCATTACCACATGATTAAAACTATCTATAATTATGAAAATTCTACGCAAGTAGTCTACACTCTAGAGTACGGATTCACTAGGAAGGCACGCTCTATCATGATGCAATGAGAAGGTCTCTCACCAGCTCATAGGTGAAAAAGGACGTTGCTATACTAGGCGCGACTTTCACTATGATCCGGTTGTTAAGCGTGCGCCATGTTTCAACTGTGATAGACTCACGTAAATTAGGCCAGATGCCACGATATAGCCCACGGACCCCCTCCATGCGGATGATTGCCCTCAACGCATCAATGGCTCCACTGTATCGATATCCCATCCCTCCACCCGGCATGCCCACAACTTGCATCTTCCTTCTCAGGACGTCAAATGGGAACGTCAACGTTTGCGAAATAGACCCTGTAGAATGAGTACATCTGAGCACGAGCAGAAAACTAGTAGCACGGATAACTCCATACCGGCTAAGGCGCCGCACATTAATTTTCTAGCGGTACTGCTCTGACCCGGTGGCGTGATGATACCACGCAGTGCCTCATACGTTGCGAAATTGATACCAACGTAGGGGGCAACTCCCACTGCCGTTGCAACAAGTCCACGATATAATCCACGGATGCCGCCTTCTTCACGCATGACTTTGAGAGTCATACCAAATACTGATAGATCAGCTTTGGAGTAGCGTGCCTTTGGGGTAGAGCGTGATACACCAGAGATGGAGGATGAGGCAGAGTCTCCAGGTGCCGCTGAAAGGGACTGGTTCTGGAGAGATATACTGGCCGTGGCGATAGATAAACGCGAACGCACAAGATCCAAAGGGTATGTCGAGCCTAAAATCAAATCTAAATGTCGGAGTGAAAGGGGAACTAGAGCGTTTCGCACAAACTGAGGTGATGCCAGCTAATGCACCACTAACCAACCGTGTCGGGGTATCGAGTTCCCTAGACCCATTGCCAGTGAAAAGCTATCTGCGGTTTTAGTTGTCGAATAGCAAGAGTAAGTGAACACTTGTTCGCTAACCTTTTTTAGCTGTTCATAGGTCGTGAATTGCACGGCACTATAAGGCACTATCCGCAGACAGTTGATCCCATTCCCTCGCATAAAGCCTGCAAAACCCTCTTCCTCCCACATTCTCACAAGACTGCGCCAGACTCCCTTGTACTGGCCACCGGAACTCCTTGATTGCACTTGCCTAGGAATTTTCACAAGGGCACATCAAAAAGCAACACCCGATCAGTCGTAGAAGTATCACTCACTGTATAATTTTGAGTCTTTCTAGTGGACTCACAACAGTCCGGGATGTAGCACCCGCGATACCTCCCGCCACAAAGTAACAAAGAAGTTCGGGTGACCAAAACCCATTTTTCTGCGAGTTGGCTTCTGACATCGCATGAAGCCTTTCGCCTTGCGTCAGTACTGTTCGTGGTTGAGTACTGAGCGCTAAGCACTGAGTATCAAATGTCGGATGGCTGATCGTGGCAAGCAAAAAGCACAGGATTCAGTAAACTAAGCATCCTTAATATCTACAACTCGTACATATCCTCTGGGAAAGAAATGCGATTAACCGATCAACGCAGCATGCACTTCGGACTCTTCTACGAGCCATCGGGCTGAACAATTATTCTCGATGGCGCAGCGTTAACTTATGTACCAGCCTTTGACCAAACAAAAAAATTACTGTAATTTAAATATTCGAAATTAAACCCATAGTAGTGTACAGTGCCCGTAGAATCGGGAGAAATATTTCTGTATACAACGTTTAGCATAGGCTCATCCCAGCCTAGCTTTCTTCCTGGAAGACCCGCCTTGGACCGTGGTGTACCCTTGCATAGCTCCGGCACCAGCACCAACGCTTGCGAAACTAGTGGTGCTACCAGTCTTGGATTGCTGACCTTGTCCATGTCCGTGTGCTGTTGGACCTTGTGGTTGTGTGTGAGGCTGCGTTGGAGCAGGAACGCCCATCATCGAGGGTGCATCATCCTGAGTGATTCGTCGCTGGGGCGGAATTTGGTGGGCTGGCACGTATTGGAACACGCTGTCAGCGATCACAGGGGAGCGACATGAGCACCAAACGAGGGGCGGGAAGAAAGGGACGTTGGTACGACTAACTTGCATGTAGGCCGAGGATCTTCCAGGAACCACCTATGGCCTAGGGCCTCTTTTGCGGTCAATCGTTTGTCGGGGTCGTACGCGAATAGCTGACGGAGTAAATCGTGCCCTTGCTGCGATCGGATACGTGACTGGCACCATTCCACGAGGCGGTTTTGATATCTTGAGGAGGAATGAAGTCAGCACAAGTCGTCCGACGGCTTGTCCATCCACATACGCGTCGAGTCGTTTCATGTTCTGGTATTCGGGCATATCGCAAACACCAGGCCAGTCCTTCTCTTCGAAAAAAGATGAGTTAAAGACATCTTTCTCGTCGAGCACAAAAACCGTCTTTACCATCTGGTGTGCCAAGAACCTCGAAGATCTTAAGAAGCTGATCCCTCTGAAATGGAACATTCTTTTTCGAGTCTAATTTTGCCTCTTCGCCCTTGAATATTGGCCGTAAACTTGCCAGCTCTGCGAAAACGCAGCCGACCGCCCAACAATCAATCGCTCTATTATAATGTTTTGCACCCATGAGCAGCTCGGGAGCACGGTACCATATTGTAACAACAACCTTGTCACCGGCAAAAAGGGGTTGTAAGGGCTTGTGAATCAGGCGAGCGAGGCCGAGATCCCCAATCTTGACGGTTCCTGAGGCAGTGATGAGTATATTGGCGGGTTTGAGGTCCCTGTGCAGAATATGCGTGGAATGTAGGTAGACAAGGCCGTTTAGAAGCTGGTAAACCAAGGACTTGAGAACCTGAGATTGGATTTGGATGCGGAGGGTTTGGGAGTAATGGTGGATAACTTGCTGTGAATAAGGTAGATCGTCGGCTCAAACTTAACATCTTGCCCAATGTATGGAACGTACCAGAAAGTCATGCTCGGCATAATCGAAGACCATATAGATAGATTTATCCTCCAAAATGACTTCCTTGAGGGCAACGACATTTTCATGGTATATTTCTCTGTTGAGCTGTCCACAGCATGTCGTATCCGCAGCTGTCGTGAACAGAGTACGGTGGAGCTTACTGCAATCTCTCGAATTGCACTCTGACTGATGCCAGTATACGTTATGACGTCCCCTTCTTTGTCCGGCTTGAACTTTTTGATCGCGTACATGACGCTCTCGGACTCGACGCTTTGTGCCTTGTAGACCCTGCCATACGTTCCTGAGGATATGAACCCAAGGATGTTGTACTTGGATGTAACAGTCCGATGCGCGGCGTCCCTCTTCGCGCGGTAAATCCTCATAGGATCGGTCTGCAGGAGTGTATGGGACCAATCATCCAACATGAGTCCTGTCCGTGGTGGGGTCAAAGCCAAAGGGTGTAAGTTGCACCTAAAAACCCCGGGGTTTCAAGTAACGTTGGTGTTCGAGAAGTTCTAGTATTGTCGCCTCGGATCCCGGAGGTTCAAAATCGATCATACCCACTGAGCGACTAGTAGGTATCATCATATAAGTATAGAGCAGTATTGGCGAAATCTAGGTACATAAAAGACGAGCGTCCGACAAATTACAATCATGATCTGACAAGTTTTAGCAACATGTATGAGAATGCAACGAGTATGGTATCCAGCGTGCCTACGTTGGCGCGAAAAAGATAGAAAATGAATAACTGCAAAGCGATCGCGCATGAATTCTCATCCGTGCGTGGTAGCCGCGTTCCCAGTTGCCTGGGTATAGTTCGGCGGGGGGACCTCGCTGACTGCAATGGAGCTGTGATCAACTGTCATCATACTCTGACGATGTCGCGAGCTCGCAAGTTTTGGAAATTCGTCGGACAATGACAGGCCCCCTCCGGGTGCTTCTGGGAGAGGTCTCAGTTCCAAACCCTGTGCGTAGAAACTTATTTCAATATCCCTGGAGTAGTTGACCAGGGGAAATCAACGCACCTCGTCTACTGGAGCCTGGGTTGGTGAATTCACTGTGTCAATGATGCTCCGGGAGTCGCGAGAACGGGATGCTATAGGGACAGCTCCGTCATGTTGTGCTGCATGATTAGTAGCTGGTTGTGGAGCTCTCTCAGAAAAGGCTTGGATCGAGGTATCGTTTCGCATTAAGCTCGCGTCGCTTCTGGTTTCCATCGACGAAGAAAAGCCAGTCGGGGCCACTGTAGCCGACCCAGGAAGTCGTCGCTGGGCAATATGAGCTCGGTAGAGGTCTTGTTGAGTGGCCAGAGCAGCTTTCCAACGCCGATAGAAGAAGATGGCAGCTCCTGCACTCAGAAACGCGGCTACGACTGCGATAACTATTCCAGCAATTGCCCCTGAACTGAGCTTGCTAGGGACGAAGTAAGCCAACTGCCGCTCGCACTACGTTTGCGTATCACTCACTTCTGCGAGGTACTGCCACCAGTTCAATAATATGAGACGGAGAAGCATTCATGAGTATTTGGAGCATACCTTGTGGAGTCACCCGAGGTTGGTGTGGTACCAGTAGAAGTAGTGCTGTAGAACATACATCTTTGTCAGTGCGGTGAATGAATGATAGGATTGATGGCAAAGTACTCGGCTATGCTCCACAACTGTGCATAATCGATGCCAAGGAATTGAGGGATTTGCTCACTTGCATCAGGGAGGTTAGTAAGAACGAGCTGATGTGAACCGGGGCCAAGATTATCGGCATGGTAAATCATAACCCCGTAGTTGGGAGGGTAAACGTTTGATGCATTATATTGTACAGTCTGGCCATCATCTAGTTGAGCTGAGTACGGTCCATTGGAAGGCCCGGAAATCCCAAAAAGGCTTACGGCCTCGCCTGATAAAAGTATCAGAGCTGCGTAACGATGCGCTGAACAACAAGCATGCCCTGTATGGTAAATAAGTCGTTGACGATAGATTTGAAGGTAGAGGAACCCACTGTGAACGTGAATGTGACACTCGCATTGTACGTTTGTGTGGCACTAGGATAATCAAGACAATGAGTTTGGCGTTGGAACTGACCAGTTGCCATCGCTTACTGGCCAGTTCCATTGCTGAATAAGTTGAAGTTGAGTGCGCTGGAGGTCGTTCCCCAAGCTGGTTCCTGGTATTGAAAGCGGGAATCAGTGTCTTGAACTACTTCGACAACCAACTGATCGTTTGTATTCCCAACTTGGGATTGCCACACGATCTATGCGACGTTAGGCACTTGACCGTGCGACAGGAAACTTAGCTGACCATGTCTATGCCCACGTAAAGACCTCCTGTTGCAGTGTTTGTCAACTTCATACTATGCGTCCCCTGGCTGAGCGACGATGTGTTGAAAAGGGGTATCTGGAATGTGTTGTTCCCGGCGCTATTGAAACCTGAATAGGTTTCGCTGTCTACTTGAACACTGTAACTCCCATGATTTGGGCGGTCGGCCCCGTAAATCCAGACGGCAGTCCCGTTGAAGTTGAACGTCGCCGAGCCGTCTGTTACATTGTTTGTTGTGAAAGTACCGAGATAATAGCTGTCGAGGGAATGGGTGACCATGTCCCGCGACATATCTAGAGAACGTACTCGGATGCATACTGGTCGTCTAGGGATGTACCAGCAAGCCAAGTGGTATCATACAAGATCAGGGGGGACTTGTCATCGATCACGCTGGTGACCAAGGGCATCCTGATCGCGCCAACGGGGAGGTAGGAGGGTAGAGAAGGGGCGCTCCGTGCATTGGTGTAATTTTGCAATATCCATGCTATTTTGGAGGCGCCGGTGTCTACCTCTCGACCGGACGGCGGTACACAGCTGGTTTGTAGGTCATCAGATCGGCGCATTAGGTTAGGTTTTCAAACTCCGGTGAGCGCGATCAAGGCGTGGGAATTCTTCAACATGATCGAGACGCGTTTGTTGACGCGTTGTTAGCACTCACCTTGACCTCTTCCCAATGCCCCCCGTCGCCCTTCTCCCTATACACGCTCGCGTTCGCGCGTTGCTCAGATCAACGTGCAACGGCACATTCACAATCGCTGGCAGGTCTGCCGAACGCGACGTGATCACAAAATTCGTCGCGTCTGCCCGCGAGGCCGGCTGTTCTGATGCGCCATTCAAGTCGTCTCTCTTCGTCTCCGGAACTCCTGGAACCGGAAAGACAGCACTCGTCAACTCCGTCTTGGATGGCCTCGAGTATTGCCAGGACCTCAAAGTAATAACAGTCAATTGCATGGCCTTGAATAGCGTGGACGATCTCTGGGATTGTCTTTGCGAAAAGATCGGGAATTCCACGTTGGTCAAACGGACCAAAGGCGCAAAAGCAAAGGGAAAGCGACTTCTGGACAGAGTGCTAGCCTCACAAGAGCGAAGATGGTACAACTTCCTTTGGCAGCATCCCACGCGTACTCACGCACCCCTCACAGCCTCATTGTCCTCGACGAGCTCGATCATATTGCGAAATCACCACATGCCCTCTCCGCCATCTTCTCGTTTGCTCGCAAGCACTCTTCCGTTCGAATCATTAGCATAGCAAACACGCATACCCTACCTGTCTCCGCAAGTCTGTCAAACGACGAGGCAGCTAACGTCTTGACCCTCCATTTCGGCGCTTACACGGCTTCCCAATTACTCGAAGTATTACAAGCGCGTTTATCACCCTTGTCTCACGCTGATACCTCCGAGCAACTCAATAAATTCTTGCCTGTCGGCCCTTTGACCTTGCTTTCCAAAAAGGTCGCCTCCCAGACCGGTGACGTGAGGACGCTTTTCGAGGTCCTTCGAGGTGCAATCGACCTTGCCCTCTCATCTTCCACCCCTACTGTCGAAAACCCTCTCGAGGCTCCAGTGCCCCCCGTCACGCCAAACCACATTTTGGCCGCGCTCAAGGCGTACCTGCCTTCCACTAACCCTCATTCTAACTCCTCCGTCCCACGCGCTGCCGTCCAGTCCAGCAATAGTGAGACAGCGGTAAAGGTCCGGGGCCTCGGCTTACAATCGAGATTGGTGCTACTAGCAGTCGTCCTTGCCTCAAAGAGAAAAGACGCTGCTCTCCCTTTATCCTCCATTTCAAATTCCCCGCTCAAGACCCCCACCAAACGCACTGGCTTGGCTTCCAAGCTCCGCATTCTCGAACTTCCTCAACTCTATACTTATTATGCCACGATACTGGAACGCTCCGAAAGCGGGATTTTCACGCCTGTTTCGCGCAGCGAGTTCTCGGACCTAGTCGGTATGCTGGAGACGTCCGGCATCGTGTGCTCGTCCGTTCCTTGCTCGACAATCCTTTCTCCCTCAAAGTCTGGTCGCCGCGGTCTCGGTCGAACGTCGTCGTTTGGGTCACCGAGCAAGAGTGCCACATTTAGTCAGGAGATCCAATTGGTCGATTCTCTGCGTGTTGAAGAGGTGTTGCGGGGCTTGGGCGTGGACGCGGCGTCAACCAACACGGATCCACGGGAGGAAGAGGTACGTGCAATATGGATTCGGGAGAGCAGGCGGACGGCCAAGGATATGACACCGATTCCACCTTGCATACGGGACCCTGATCTCTTGCACGACGCTTTCAAAGGCTGATTTTTTTTTTCCATCTTGTACGATTACCATCGTGTAGCCATTTCTTGTTTATGCTCATTGTTATGTCTTGTAGGGAATGTTTAGCTTATGCTTTTAGATTTATTCATGCACGGAAACTGGACTATTACTCATATCAATGCATGTACATACTATCGCAATTGCATGCTTGCAATGACACCTTTAGCGAGTCCTCAAGGTCTCGTCCACCAATCGCTCTGATTCAGGGATGTCAAGAGATGCCGAAGCGAATCCACCCCACCTGGTGGTACCCGGGGCTCCCATTCCGGATATGCAGCTTGAAGTTGTCCTGGTCCCCGACTTTTCCCGTGCCTTTCCAACATAACTTCCAATGTCCGCATCTGATCGTCAGGTCAATAAAGGTCATGGGGGCGAACACCGTTCGACTGACCAACGCAGATACCTTCTTACGGAAAGAAGCGTAGAGTGCTTCCAGCACGGGCGATGCTTGATACTCGGCCTTTCGACCATCCCTGAGATCGCCCACCAAGACACAAAACTCGAGAACCACCTCCAACGTCCCTCGCAAAAGATCGCCAGCAGGCCTCTGAGATGACCTCAAGAGGCAACCACTGAGTATATCGTCCAGAAGAGATGAGTGACACTCCGCAAGGGCAAAGACATCCCTGAAGCCACTCGGTGCATCAGGCGTCTCCCGACAAGCCGTGATGCGTAAGAGAAAGGCATCGAAGTTGCCTCCGATGACAGTATCATATATGTGTGTGGAAAGGGTGCTGAGAAATGAGTGTGCCGCGAACCGGAAATGAAGCAGCAGTGCACGAGAAGATGAGAGCGTTGGGAACAGTGGAAGCGCAGTGGTGCGTGTCAAGCGGAACACGGAGCGAATCGCACACTCGACTATGCCAGGTTAGCCATTTGACATGGAAATACCGGTTGACTCACCTCGCATCAAGCGGAGTAAGAGTGCAAATATCCTCTGATACTTCGATAGGACTGCTGTCGGAATCAACGCTTGCAGGGGATGTGGGACCTTGTAATCGAGATATAAGAAATCCAATGCTCTGTTATGCGTGAATACGAGCAACGTCTCAGAGTAAATCGGGCTTACTCGATAGCTGTAAGTTTCTATCAGTCGTGCGTTAGATCGCATAGACCACAGACTTACAGAGAGGATCAAGCCATCGTTCCTGTCCCCTGCCACTGAGCTCGCGTATAGCGAAACCCAAGCGAAATTCTGCTTCACCTATCACACGATGTGCGCCGTCTGAATCAGACGCGGTACCTTCCGCGCTTGGAGGATTGTTCTGCTGGGAATCGACTATGACGGTGCGGAGGAGGAAACTGAGCTCAGAACCACCGGGGGGCCAGGAATCTCTGGTCACCAGAAGGGGTGCCAATCCTACGGGCCAACGGCCTGTGTGAGATTGGTCAGGCAGCGTTGTGCCTTTCGACTTGTATCGCAAGAGATTGTATAATTGCACGCTGTGACTTGCTCTATCTTCCGAGTCAGAAAACAATGCGGCAGAGAGTCGTGACTTGAATGAGTGTGATGTGAGCAGCATATGAGACCGGAGTAATTCGAGGTGGGCATCAATGCAGAGGGAGGAAGACCGATCAAGAAACACTGCCAAAAGTGCACGGGAGAGGGATGCAGCATGATCTTGGAGAGGCGTAAACATGACTTCACATAAGAGGGACGGGCTTGATGTGATATTTGGTAATATATTCGGAAAGCTGCCCATGAGCTCGTCAAGGACAACTAGAGAGTCGCGTTCTAAGGATGAGGAGGTTCCTGGTTCCAGATCGAAGACTCTGAACCCCGCGACGAGATCGTGAACGTCTGACAATTGTTCCGTTTGTGAATCATCTAGACCAGATCGAGGTGAATTTGTTTCCGGAGTTATAGGACTACCATTGACCTCCACCCCGTTCCATAGGTTCTCGATGCTTTCTTCAGTCCATATCCATGAAATTTCCTTTGAGGGTAATTCAGTGGAGAAAATCGGGTGCTCTGGTTTCGCAGCCTCAAGTAGTTTCAATGATTTGTGAGCCGCTGGGAGGATGGTTGCCAAGTTTGTTGGGATAAATTTCGGAAATGGTCCCTCTGCATCGATGCTGCCCTCCTCGCCGCGCCAAGAACTCTCTGCTTCATCACCGTCAAATGTAAGATCCATGAGTTGAGCTCTCTCGGTGATGGTATATACCTGGCGAGCTTCTCCGTATGCCAACAACCTACAAAGTGCATGGATGTATGGCTTGGACGAGACTGTCAGAATGTACGCTATGAAAGCTGTGATATCCCGAGGGGAGTGACGTTCTACATGCATTTCGAAGGTTTCGTAGACAAGAGACAGCAGGTCGACCGGAGAGATCGGAATCTCGGAAAACTTGTCGGGAGTTGTGTCCATGCCCTAGCTTTGAAATGAGGATGATGATGCCAACTGGACAGATTGGACTGGATGTCACGTACCCTAGAACACATTGAGGCAAGAGAAACCACAACCTGCTCTAGCTCGGCGTAGTAAAGCCACAGAGTAGCGAGGCCCTGGACACCCGAAGATCCTGTGGCATGGGAAAGTGGTCCGCACAACAAACGGTTTCGAATAAACATTAGGACCGATGAGAGACCATGGGCAAAGGCATGCATAGTGGTATTGGTTCGCCCTTGTCTCAAATTTCAAACTTCGTATGTCTGAGTCATAGAAAGCGCAAACGCCCTTACCTTCCACGGAGCTCCTGGATCAGTTGTTCTAACCGACGTACGAGAGTACCCAAGTCGAGAAAACGTTGCAAGATACTTCGAATGTATGTTACTACTACTGGATACGGGGAATCCAAGTGATCACGGACCTTTGTGACATCCCGTTGAACTCAGACGCGTCTGAAGACACCGCTTGGACGAACGATTGCGAGCGTGCGTCCCACGCGTATAAGGCCGACGATGTTCCCAGTACAGCCAAGTGGAGGGAACTAAACAAGTCGCTCTCCGCGATTCGAGTGACTTTCGTAGATTTCGCATGCATTCTAGGCTGGGCCCTAAATCACCATCATCGGCGCTGATTCTTCGATTGACTTGCTTTCGGGAATTGGACTGACCAATTCTGCAGGGAACCTAAGAGGCTGGAATGGTGTTCGGTCAGGAATGGAGAGCTTCGATTGTTCAAAGGAGGGTTCGGATCCCAGGACATGGAACAATCCTATCGTGTACTACACTAAATTCCTGCACGAGTGATAACAAAAGGCAGACTCACAACGTCTCGAGGGTGTGGGAGTAACGCCTCATTCCACAGTGGAGTGGGCACAGGCTTGGAGACCTGTGTCGATACATCTGAAGGCACTTTAGCACCGGGAGACGACAATTCTAGGGGAGGTGAGTCTGAGTCGTGCAGTGTCCCAGATTGAGCGGGTAATTGCAAGGATTGGACGATTGGATCTTGAGGCTTGTCATCCAACCGGGGTATGGAAAAATATGATGGGATTGGTTCCAAGACAGGAAGCGTAAACTTTTCGTGTTCCTGAAGCCATCCGACTGTCTCGTGTGGCATGATCATGAGAGAGACCAAGAATTGAAACAGTACCCAATTGAGTAATCGCTTATCATGGGCCCGGGCAGACGCGATGTTGATCTCATCCCACTCAGGCTGCGAGTCTAGATTCTACTAAGACTAGACAGCGGAGAGCTGTTCTTTGGCCCTGCATGCGCAGACGCGATGGGTTTCACTTTTACATCCAATCGTTCTGGACACAATAGTGAAGGCTTCTCTCAGGCTGCAGCGGCGATTATCTACTACCGGCGCGTCGATGGTATCGATCGTGCGGCACAATCTCGGGCAGATAGTGCACCAGCTCATACACTGAATAGATACTATGTATCTCTTCAGAGGGAACCGTAAGTCTCATGATCCCATTAGGTGGACATCTCTACAAAATGAAGGATTCTGCGACAAATATAATGCACGAGGCAGGACGTTCCCCTGGGCTCCTCTTCGACTCGACTTCCCAACCCGCCACTAGCCAAAATCTCGATTTCAGCCTTTCTTCGGGTGTGCAAAATCCGCATGAGTTCTTTCCTATCAGAGAGAATTCAGGACGACTCCGCGTAGATCATCTCAGACACCGTGCCTCCATTCCACAGGCAAACTACTTCCATGATGTTGCAGCATTGCCATGGCCTGCAGCAAGGTTAGCTCAGCAATGAATAGGCACGGCGCGACTTGCTTTCTTTTCGTCGTGTTTCGTGATAGGAATCAGCGTATCCAGGTGAATATCCAGGCTGTGAAGAACTTTGTTTAAGAAAGGGCGTCATGGACCAGCTTGCCCCGTACCCCGCGAGATCTGAGGTTCTGACCCCAAGCCATTGAATGCGATGCGCAGCGAGTTTTTCGTTTTCGTGTCGCAGGCTTTGACTACCGTATCTGTAAACCGAAAGTATGTCCAGACCATAGGCATCTCCGTCAACCAGTCCCATTATTGGTATGCTGAAAGGGTTTTAGGTGTGCACAGAAACATCCTGGCTGCTTACTCGTCCGGCAAATTGTCTGATAAAGTCTTCATGAGTTGTCGAGTGGCGATATCTGGATATCCTTTACCCTGCTGGGAGTGAGCCGAGTCCCACAAAGACGGGCATGACGTTTCACCGTGACGATCAACCCACACCCAGGCAACCCCGGGTACTTGGTGAACTGTAATCGGCATAAAGTCTGAAAGACCGCCTGGATAACGAGAATAAAATTGCGTCAATAGCAGTCAAACTCGATGAAACAACAAGTCACCTCCTTTTCGACCACAAGCACCCAACTAACATCGGACGTGACTTCAAAGCGCTCGATGTCTTCTCCAGCCGGTATCAGCGTGCCCTAATCACAGCATTGGACATGATCAGATGCGTGAGCAAGATGGCCACCCATACCTCGGAATCGTTTATCCGCAAAATTTGGCCATCCAGTAGGTGTATTATTAGACCACTACCGCAGACGAGGCCTTTCGAGGTGGCACGCTACATGCATGGGTTCAGCCACAAAAGGCGGATTCTGGCAAGGCGGTTACTATGTTTAAATCCGATCTATCGAGCTCCAAGGTCGCCGCAAGGTCGTCCACGAGCTGTCCTAGTCAGATGTCATCGGACTTGATTGCTTATGCTTACTTTGTCTACTGTTCTTTGTGATTTGAATAGGTTAACATCTTTGTAGAATAAATCGCTGTGACCCGGAAGTTGATTACCTGAACTCAGTGAAGACCGTCACTTACCGTTTGGTTAGCGAGAGGTCCTGGATGAGGGCCTCGTGTGCAAAATTCATCACCCGTAAAAGTTGGGCTGGTGCCAGTGGGCGGCTAGTATGTCAGGTGCTTAACATGGACGGATTTCTCCTCTGCATACCAATCGGCCTTGAACTCGGGCTCTTACTTTGAGTGGGGAAACGGAGGACTCGAGAAGCGCATCTACACGACACACGGAGTCAGTAGTGCAGGGGCGAGAGAAAGACGAGCACTAGTATTCACCCTCCGGTCTTGTCTTTTCGTCTGTCTGCGATTTGAATCTCAACTTTGCCGTCGATTTGATGATGGGACTGCGTTCCAACGACGGATCCTAGATCGCGTCTGGGCTTTTTCAGTGGCGCCACGATTTGTTCCAGAATGTTGAGCGTAAGATGTTCAATCTGTGCTATTGTTTCGCTGGCCCGACCAGTGTGTATGCGCTCGAAAGAGTAGTAGAATGGCACGTACGTCGTGGCGTCATGGCCCTCGAGTCCTTCCTGATCGCTCTCAGTCCTAGTGGACTCTCTGTCGGGAGATAATTCTGGACCAGGGGCTCTCTGGTGGCTCTCTGAGCCCACTTCAGACTTTACCATGTTATCAGTGGGTCAAGGTATATCGGCCTTGTTTGAGCCCGTGGGGGGATGACGGCAAAGTGTTTACCAAGGAAGCTGGCTTTGACAGAAAAGATGCCCAGGTTGATGACACGCAACAAATTACTAGCCATTTTGTAAAACCATATGGAAATACATGAGCCGGATACGATGTGATGGAAACGATGATCAGCCCCACTTTGGTACATCTACGTCAAACCAGAGAGGAAGTTGGCGCCAAAGATCTTCCTTTGCTGCCAGGACTGCGGAGGAGAATTCGGCACGACATATCTCGCATGTTCGCATGGTGGGGGGGCTGTCCTCGGGAACGGGTTCCCTCGTCTGCATCGCCTCGGCGTCGGACATGGCATACAGTGGATCCGAAGTGCGTTGGCTGATGATTCCGTTGATGTCGCGGAGGAGCTCAAAGGTGATGGCCTCGAAGGCGATTTGACAAGCACGCTTCGCTAGTGGGTTTGGGTCGTTGCGCCGAAGACACCAGGCGGAGGGGGCTCTTCCTTCCAGTTCGTTGACGATAAAGGTGGAAAAGTAGCGTGCAGCATGTTCGCGTCCACGGAGAATGTCAAGGAGATCGCTTTCGTCGAGTCGGATGTAGTCGCCGAGTTGGGCATTGAAGACGCCTGTCGCGGCTTCGCTAGGGGCAGAGCGAGAAAGGTCGTACATGGCGGAGGGTAAGAGGACGGGGGCGTTGATGTCTCTGGCCAGCTTGATGACGTCTCTGCGGTTCAGAATGGTAGTGAGTGACTGGTGGTGGGGACAAGGGATTACCGACACGGGATGGGGCAAACTGGGGCGTGGAGCGTACACGCCGTCGGGGGTGGTGACAGCGTGTTCACGGGACTCCCACTGGGAGAGGGTCGTTGGCCAAGAGGTCGCGAGGGCGCGCAGCACGTCGTGGCGGATGCGGTGGACCTTGTAGGTGGTGAGGACGCGGAGGAGACTGGCGACGACGGCAAAGCCCGGTTCGTCGTAGGTGAGAAAGGAGCTGGGAAAAGTCAGGGTGCGCGCGGGAAGAGGATGGAAGGGTACGGACGTGCCGTCGTACAGGGCCTGCAAGAGGTGTGCGATGCTGCGGGACGGGTCGGGGAGGGAGAGGACGGGGCGGCCCTCGATGGCGGGTGCGGGGTCGATGGCGGCGATGAGGTCGCGGAGGACGTGGGAGTGGCGGACGAGGAGGCCCTGGTGGACGATGAAGTAGTCGGCGCCGGCGAGGACGACGATGTTCCCGTCGCCAAAGGAGAGATCCGCGTGTCTGACGAGGGCCATGATCAAGTGTCCGTGGGAACTTGCCCGAGACGCCCTTCAAATTCGATCCCTTTTCCACGTCTGCTCGTTCAACACATCCCCCATGGCTGACATCGCACCTACCCTTCGTCTCGTCCCCGGCGCACCCCAGCCCATCGCCCTCTCCAAATCCCAACGGAAAAAGCGCAAGACCGGCACCAAGAGCAGGACACCGGGCTCCCCCGCAGAAGGCTCCGTCACCCTCCCTGACGCCCCCTCCGCCGCGCCCGTCGACAGCATTCCCAACGAGACCGACCCCAAGGAGGACAACGTGGCACCTGAGCCCGTCGCAGCTTCTGAAGCCGCTACACACGACGACCTCAACCCTAAATGCAGCCCCGTCGTTGAACTCTTGCAGAAGCGCATGCGCACGCTGAACAAGAAAATCGTATGCCCCCTTTGTCCTCTTTCCCTCCCAAAAACCTTGCGCTGTTAACTCGGCCGACCTCACAACAGTCTCGCATCGCAAGCTATGCAACAACGGAATATGAAAAACTCAATGACGACCAAAAACGGACACTCAAAACCCTTTCCTCTCTCGAGGCTGTCTACAAAGAGCTTGAAGACGTCAAGAAATCAATAGAGGTGTGTATGATCATACCAGATGATCACCAACCACCATGCACGCGACACACTTTCAGGTGCACGAAGCTCAGTTAGCCCGTGATCAAGCATCAAAGCGTGCAGAAACAGAACGCATAGAGTCTCTCAAGTTCCAAGAGGCTATTTCCTCCGCGCAGGCAAGGGTTCACGACGCTTTTGAGTCTCGTATTTCACATCGTCTTGCGTTATCTTTTAGGCATCCTATGCTTCAAAGACCTCTTCGATATTGACACTCCTTCGTTTGCGTTCCGTACTTGCAACCGATGTTCCCCCTGTGGTACTCGATTTTGATGACAGCGAGGGCTCAGCAATCTTCACAGCATGCGACGCCCTTCTGGGTGAAGAAAACGATACCAAAAATACTATTCTTTCTGGTTTCTTGTCTGGCGAGGGCGACCTCAATGGCGTATCGTGTAAGTCTGTTCGATTTCAAGGCCACGAGACCAACTAACCCTCGCTCCAGATACCCGACTGTTAAGTATCACACAGTCTTTCCTCAATCCACCGCGCGAGCCCACTCCCCTGCCAGCCGAACCAGAGCCTGTTGAAACTGAGGCTCCGCCAGTGGACGAGCCAGTAGCAGGTATTCCTGGTTCTTTGAATGTTTCCAGTAGCTTCGATTTCCTTCAAGCGAGCGAGTTGGAGACACCAGCATTCGAAAACAGTGCTGAATGGGTGGAACAGCCAGACGAAGAACCCAACGATGTTTCCGAAGAACAGCCCCAAGTTGTTGAAAATGTCTCCATCGAACCTGTAGAAGTCAGCATTCGCATTCTTTTGCTTGACACATGTAGTTAACTGGCTTTCCAGACGAACTCGGCCCAGCCGATTGATTGGGCAGAGGCGGATGAAGAGGGCGGACTTCCTTCAATCGCAAACCTTCAAGCGAGTTTTGCACCATCTGGGTCGGCGACACCTGTCATTCAGGCAATTGAAGTGAATCTACCTTCGTCAGCACCGCTCTCCAATGGAGATGTTCCTTCCCTTGGACGACACACCGAAGAAGACGGCTTCACGTCAACATCCCGCGGGGGTCGCGGACGCGGTAGAGGCCATCGTAGTGAACGTGGTGGCGCACGCGGAGGCTTCCGCGGTGACAGAACAGGTTTCCATCGAGGAGGGGAGCGGGGTGGCTTCCGTGGCGGCAATCGGGGTGGTGACCGTGGTAAATACTTCTCAGAGTTCCCTGTCCATCTTCCAATAACCCTATCTCAGCTTATCGTGGCAATCGCACGGATGGTGATTGGCGTAATGGCGATGGTGAAAATCGCGGCAGGGGTCGTGGCCGCGGTCGGGGGCGAGGTGGAGGCGGAGGCGGAGAACGGGGAGGTACGTGACCCACACACGGGTATCAACACTGCTACAGAGATGATACACAGACTCGGGTCGACGAGAGCCTCGTGGTGAAGCTCCTCCTTCATAGGTGCGGTTGGTACGTTGTCTAGTTTTGCAACCAAGTCACAGTTGGTCGGATGGAAATGGGGTCTAGACGATATAATCACGTTGCCCAATCCATGCATGTCTCCCCGAACGCGAACGGAAGTAATCTTGGGAAATATTGAGCTCCGCCCGATCATAAATACCCCCTTGTAGCCCGAGCGTGTGTTAGTGAAACAACACGAACATAAACGCAGTGAATCTACTGCGTTTGTCCGTACCGTCCCACCGCCAGTTGTTGGCAATGGATGGCTTTTGCAGGACTTCTGATGTGACTACCGTTACGTGATGTTGGATGTGTTCTAGCGCTATTCGAGCGCATACACCCAACGCACCTCTCGGTGCAAGCTTTCACTTCACCTCGCCATGCAAAGTCCTTTGCCCGACTCTACCGAGCACTCACACCCACCGCCAACAACTTCCGGGCCTTTATCCTCCAGATGTACTCAGTGCAACGCTCAGCAGAAGGAGAACGCCAGGAACCTTGTCGTGTGCATTGATGGCGCTTCCAGCAAAGTCAGTTAAATGGCATGTCTCTGTTGTCAGTCCCTTGGCTCACCTATGTGTTTGGTTTGAAGAACACCAACGTGGGGAAACTGTTCGCCAGCATCAATCTGGAAACGACTCGTCCAGAACAACTAGCATGTGATCCCAGCGAAATTCGCAAGCGTCCGAAATCGTTACTAAAGCGTATGGAAAGAGCAGTTTGTGACAAGTTGGACATCGCGGGGTACACATCATGATACATCATCTAATTCTCGACAAAATCAAATACTTCATGACAGTGGTATAAAGGAAATTGTCAAGGTCGCATATGACTGGCTAGTACGAACATATCAAGAAGGGGATCAGATATACCTCTTTGGTAGGTTGGGATTCTTGTTAAAATTCGCGCAACTCATGATTGCACTGTAGGATTTTCTCGGGGCGCGTATCAAGTGCGTGTGCTTGCGGGGATGATACACGAAGTATGGGACACATCACTTGTCTTGGTTTGTAGAACTGAACACGTGCATCAGGTTGGGTTGATGAAGTCCAGGACGCCCACGGAGAAGCAGATTGGGATGTGAGTAGCTGCTGTGTAGCTTGCACGAGCCTCACAAACGGGCTTGGTAGGGCCTACGATTACTTTGAAGCGATTCGTTCCGGAAAGCCAAAGACGAGGCAAATTGCGAGGGAGTTCAAGAACAAATCTTCTTGGAAAGACCTGAGAGTACATTTCGTCGGAGTATGGTGATTCCAACACTTTCATACCTCAATCTAACAATGGAAAAACTGATCTCAAACAGGGATAGTGTTGCCTCTGTGGGGACTATAAGAGCGGACGACTTCCTTTCTACTTTTCAATCGTCCGCGTCACATGCCTGTCATTTCCGACACGCGCTTGCTCTCGACGAGCGTCGTGTCGAGCTCATACCAGATTACATCTGCCAAATGAACACTCGAACGGACGACGTGAAGTCCAAGTACACCGTTACCATCGCTGATGTTGATCATGTTGCGAGTCCCGCAAACGAAGGACCTGAGTCTACTGCGAGCGACGTTGGGACTGATAGCTCTGACGGAAGGAAGACCAGGACTACTGAGATCAAGGAAGTCTGGTTTGCCGGCAGTCACTCAGACGCGTAAGTACCCGTTCGAAAACCCATTGTCGTGAAACTGACGGGCCTCAAAGAGGTGGTAGGGACGTACCCGGAATGCCCTATCAGGCTGGGAACGTGTCGTTGTTATGGATGCGTCGAGAAGCGGCAGCAAGTGGTCTCGTGTTGAAGCCGACGGACATAGTCTGGTTGCCCGGTGATCTTGATTTTGGCACCAGTTCCGCTGGGGCGGGATTCAGTGAATATCTGCCCATCAAGCAACAGGTGTCTTTTAGCGGTTCTGGCGAACACGCCAAACGGTGGGACTATTGGTGTATTGCTACCTATTGCTGAGCTCACATCCTATAGGTTGCATCGTCTCCAACCACGTCGTATCATACCAGGTCAAAAGGTCCATGCCTCTATTTTGCACGCCAACGGGTATAAGCCACAGGCATCGCTAGGAGAGGGTTTCAACATTCTTGGTATGGAACTGGACAATGAGATTTGGGAGACGGGACTGTTCGACGATACCGCGGCACATGAGCTTGTGACCTCCTTGGGTGGTCAGAAAGAGGTTCCGCCGATACACATTGACAGGTTGTTGTTCATGATACGATTCAGTAAGGTTTCTTCCCCTTCAACAACTCAATCCGCTTGATAGATATGCCACCTCCACTTTCAGAAGAAGGAAGGCAATGCGTCGGGAATTGTCAGAACCAGTTGAAGAGTGTTATCCTCAACCGTGATTGTGCAGCGCTCGTCCGGCTTGTCGCCATTGTTGCGTATTTTGCAACCTGTGAGTGTCCTGGCTCCAACATGATTGCACTTCAAGTTGAAATATTTGTTGTTGCAGCTTGCGACCCCGAGAAACTTCCGCAAGATATATTCGATGATGCAAAGAAAGGTTTCTGTGACATTTTGGCTGCACGCAACCATCGAGATGGTCCCAGAGTGGTTGCTCTTCTGAGATGTCTGACAAACCACAGGGTTTTGCGGGAGCACATCCTCACCCAAGACGTATTGGAAGATCTCGTGAAGTTCTTCGATGTTATTATTAACCGACGGACAGAGAATTTTGGGCAAGCCATGGACGGCCTGAACTGCCTGTTGCAATGCGGTGCGTTGGTGTCGGTGATCATCGTGTATGCGTGAACTAAATTCATGATCCGTCAGAGGACGTGCAAAAAACCATTATCGAGAAGCTCGGGGAGAATTCTAGACTTTTGCGTATACTGAAGGCCAACAGTAAGAACCACACCACATTTATGGTTGGGCATGCGTAATGGTGTATAATTCCTTTTAGGCTCGGACTCTTTGGCTGCTGCGTTGCGTATGGTGGTAACCCTGTCACGATTTCCGGAAGGTATGTGTTTTCAACCCACAGTCATTGTATATCAATAGTGATATACGCCGACAAGCGAGACCTCTGTGTTCTGCAGTGCAGCCTAGGATCAGGGAATTTGCGAGAAAAGACAAACGAGAGGTTGGTCTCCTCGCTGTCGAAATATTGCTTGCTCTCTACGACCGGAATGGCAGGTTGTACGTCCTTGAACTTGTGCTTTCCTCTGATGTTTCGTGTGTCAGACGAATTGAATATTCGCGACGCACGCGCCCTCGCCAGCGCCTTGGTCCATTTGAGCCCTGACAGGCATGAATTAGCAGAACAGATATTGCGACATCTTCTCGGTCTCGGTGAGTGATGGTCATACAGGGCCTGATTCCAACGATATTCAACCTTCATGTTTTTTTGTATCAGATGCCAAACAACTCAATCAATTGCAGATAAACCTTATTGGAGAACTTCAAGGGGCCATCCAGAAGGGCGATGCTCGGAGGCGTACCGCTGCGATGCTGACCCTTCTGAAGCTGTGTGAGAGTGAGTCCAACTTCTATGAGCCAACAACACGAGCTCATCGTTCATTAGATGGGATCATCCGCACTCATCTCCTCCAGATCAACCTGTTGGATGACTTGGTGAATCAATTGCGACGTAAGCATACCGCTCTGCTCGCCGCATACGCGTTGGCTACCTGTTTAAATTACAGTAAGTGGGATCGCATGCGCTGAAACATGTGTGTATAGCTCATAATCATCCTAGGTGACATGAAGGACATGATGAAGGACTCTGTGATGAAGGACGACGCTGAGCTTCCGAAAAACATCGTCGGCATGTTACGACTGGACTATTTCGATGATGCTGTAGGTCAAATTGAAGGGTTTCAGATCTTCGGGGACCTTATGCAACATGGTAATCGACTACACTGGCCCTTCTTGATGATCTGGCATCGCATACTGATTCATGTGAGCCAGTCGAGCTGCGGGAAAAGATTATGGTGCCCGAAATCACCGAGATTCTGAGCACCAAGCTGGCAAAGGGCAAATCAAAGGAGACTCGGACGAGTCTCATTTGCTTGGACATTTTCCGGTCCTTTGGTACGTTCTTGGATATCGACGTCGGTTCATCACAGTTGATGTTCCTAATAGAGCGCGACGGTCCCTGGACTAGTGAACTTGTCGATGAGAGTTTGAAGAGTCTACGGAAGCCAGAATGGAAGGCTCAGAAAGCAGGGGTGACGGTCCTCTCTGCATTGGCTCAGACTAGTATGCATTACAGCCAACCTGGGAGTCTTTTTCCTGACACTCCTGAGCTATAGAACATGGCGTGGCGGTCATCGGCCCCAGGATATACGAGATCGTTGAGATGCTCCTTCCGGAGGGCTATGTGCCAGTTCGGCCAACTACAACAGGCGATCCAGCGAGCCGAACTCCCCCTACAAATTCCGGGTCATCGGATGCGCCGCCGACCCCTAGGATGATGGGACCCGCGTGTGCGCTACGTATGTTGGCCCAGAATAGCAAGTGTTACTATCATCTTTTGATGATGTCGGAACTGATGTGGTGACCTATTGTCTTAGAGGTGCTGCGGGAACGTACGCGCAAGACCATGCAATACGACAGTTTGAAGCAATTGTTTCTGTCCGGAATGCTCGTGGGCTGGTCGTCCGCCGATCCGTGGGAAGTCGAGACTCCCAGACATAGCGAGTCGACCCTTTTTTCTTATCGAGAAAGGGGACACTTAGATGTATATATCATTTTAGGCGAAATCAATATGATGCTCAACAAGGTGATCGAAGCTGTCGACGACGAACTCTCAGAAGATGGTTTCATGTCGATTGGGGATGCCGTGCTACCCCACATTCGGCATTGGGATGAATTCCACTATTTCAGTATGGCGGTGATACCCATGCTGCCAGTGGGGCTCTGCTACCTCCCTATCGCTTTCGCACTTGGTGCAGCGGGCGCAGCGATATCTTTTTCGTTTGGCGCAGTGGTCGTGTGCGTATTGGAAGATTTTTTTTAATGGGATGCTGATGTTATAGACAAACGGTACAGGCCCTTCGTAGGGCTATGGATTTGGTTTGCGGATAGTGACCTACTGGATTGGCTGCGTGGACATCCTTGGAGTGAGCGCGAAGGAGAGTTTGGTCCGGATGTCCACGATGGCGAGGGTGGTTCAAGTGGACATGGTGGTGAGGGTAATCCAAGCGGACAACGTGGCGAGGGTTCTCAGGGCGACGACAAAGTGGGTGCCCAGGGTGGTGCCCATGAGGTTATCTGACTGTCGAGTACTCGGTACACACGATGCGATTTCATTACATACAACGCTAGTAGGGGGCAGATTATTCGGAGAGCCTTGCCAATTCTTGCTGCCAATACACAACTTCAAACAAAGCAAGCTGTTGATTCACTTGTCTAGTAGATGAGCAGTATGTACCTAGCCCAGGCAACCAAGAACATGATCTCAATGATCGAAATCCCTTTCGGAAAGTGGACGCCCGTGAACAAGTTTCCCCATGTGCGTCGACGCAAAGTCAATGTCTTTGCTGCGAAGATTCATCAACGCCTTGACGGAAACAATGGGCGTACTTGCGAACGTGTGCGGAATCGAACTTTCCAGCTTTTCTCGATTCGCCGGCAAGATGAATCCGTCAGGCTCCACTATAAGGTCCTCTTTGCCTTTCAGGTCCCTTGTATACACCCCAAGGAAACGACATAACCGGATGTACGTCTCGTAGTCCTTCAGGTAGAGCTGCCCAGCAAACACGCTCAACTCATCCATGAAAGAGGAGGGAGGTTTCCACCTATTGATGACAGGGGGAATGCTGTACAAGGCAAGGTCGTCGCATGGTTTTATTGACTTTGTGATGCGGGGCGTGTACAGATGGAGGTGAACCTTTTTGCTCGACCGAATATCCGGTAGCAAGCTGTTCACTTCATAAGGGCTTAAAATGACGAGCACATCGTTGGAATCCCTTTTCGCGGAAACGATCCAGTGGACGGGGCGCAAATAGTCATCCATCTTTCCCGACACTTTGACGGTATCCTGAAAGTCTGTTGTTGCCAGAACAGATTGACTCCAGACGTACGCCTCATCGGTAGCTGCAGAGGTCGCACGGAGAGTCTTGAACACTGGGCTGAAGGTTTCCGAGTCGGAGGATTTCCGCCATTTCGGAATGACGCCGGTCTTTACGAAGTGGGCGACATCTTGGTGGATTGAATGATCCGCTGGTAGTACACTCGACGGCCGCTCCACTTCTTTTTCGCGTTTGACTTCGTAAACGAGCTCTCGCTCCTGTTCGTCGTCTAGACCTGCGGAGGATAGCGATCTAACCCCAAGATCAATAGCGCGCTGACGAATAAGGTCCGGACAGGTCAAGAAGACAGAGTTCGAAGGGTCAGTGCGTGGCTCATATAGTTCTTCCAACCCTTTGGCTTCCCGTTGCCGCCACTTGTCCGATAATTCAATCGAGGTCAGCTGGTCTGTACGGAAGCTAGTCCAGGCGGCGTATCGGGATGTGTGATCCATTCCTTGTTGTACCCAGTGAGGTGCCCACCGCTGAATATTGACCCACGTCTCTCGTATGGCCCAATGTAATATATCCATGGTGTCGATGTCGTCCAAAGTATCATTCTCTTCTCCCGCCACAGAGTGAATATGACGATCAACATCGAGAGGTGCAAAAAACATGACAGAATGTGTGTAGCCGAGCATCCGCATCCGCATGCAACCTACGGGAGACAAACAATTAGAGTAGCGAAACGAAATGGCATGAGTTATACAGACCTTGAACCAGACGATCTTTGTTAATCCTGGGGCCGAGTGTGACGGCAGCACGGAACCCGTTTGGAAATTTAATGTCGGTACCACGCGTATGAGCATCATCGAGGTATACGACACATCGATCTAACTGTTGCGCGAATGGTGACGATCGCAGGAACTGTGCACTGCCATCTCGCGTGCATACCATCAACTCATCATCCTCGTTGAAGTATATGGCAGCTGAAGCATTGGGGGTGATATCCAGCCACGCTTTGGCCAGTTCGTAATTCTGAAGATCGAGCATTTGAGCACCGACATCCAATAGGACACGGATCTCGGGCTTCTGGGCTACCAAGATCTGAAGGAATTCCTGAATGTTTCGCTGCTTGCCGTCCGACTTGTTGGCCATGCACATGTAGTGCCTGTTCTCCGGTTGTAGAAGATATGATAGGACCTTTGCATTGGTCCCCAGTTGATGAGCAGGGTCGCGTTGAGTAATATGTATGGGCAACAGATGTTGACCGTCATTGGTTCCCGAAAATCCTGAAATACATGCCTGAGCCAGCTAGCTCTTGACGATCAAGTGACCTTGGCCGCTACGTACCGGTTACCAGACGTTCTTTCTTCTCTGCCAAATCCCAACCTGAACTTGACAACCTTGAAGGAAACTCCTTAGCTTCTCTCGGGAACACAACTCTCGAGAGATAGAAATCGATAGTTGCCCGATTCCGTGAGAACAGAGGAAGTAGAAACTTGTTCCATTGTTCCGACGAATCAGTGTTGACACCAGTTATGGTCCGCAGAGGTTCCGGCACAGCGGGAGAGGCTCGGACCCAGAGGTCATAATCCAGGGATGGGTCATGCTGCCCAAGCAAAATTTGAAAAGAATGCTTTAGCTGTTCTTGACTCAGACCACCGTAGTAATACGAGAGGCAAGTGAGGATGATGGCGACGTCTGGATGACCAAACTCGGCCCTTTGTGCCGGGACGTCTTTTGCTCTATATGGGACTGCGAGCATAGTACGTTCTGGGGCAAGGCCATAGTCTACCCGCCATCTCCGCTCTCTAAAAGCGATCAAAAGAATACCATTTGCGAAGAGGCCACGCAGCAGTAACAGACCACCCCACAAAAGAGTTTGCCCTGTGCACTTCTTCACGAACTCGGATCGATTTTTTTCGGGAGAGACATCTTCACAAGATATGAAGCTCCGAATCGCGTCCTTGAGGTCCGAGTGGAGGTGGAGTTGTCCAAAGTTGATGTTAGGAAGGTGACCATCAATAACGTCTTCGACTATCCGTGAAATTAACTCTTTACCAGCGTCTACCTGCAAAATACGAAGGTAGGGAAACGATCCCGGTGGTCCAGGTTCATACTCAACTCCAAGCGGGAACCACTCTCGAAGGGAAGGAGCATGTTTGCTCACGAGGGCAAGAACCTGTTCGGTGGTGGTCCATCGTTCGGGGTAGCCTTCAACATGTTGCTGATCGCCGATAGTGAATATCAATTGAGACCGAACATCAAGGATTTCGTCGCTCTCATCCAGAATATCTCGTGAACGAGAGTGGAGCCACCCCTGAAGCTCTAGTAACAGATGTCCCACTTGATCGTCTTCCGCCTGAGACAGATTTTTCTCCATGCTCACTAACTTGAGCGACAGAACGTGCTCTGGCTGGACGACCAAGATCCCGCGCTCCTGCACGCATTCCAACATAATCTGACGGAAGGAAGCCAATTTTTGATCATTCACCTCGAGTGAGCGCGAGAATGGGAGGTAATATATCCGTCTGTTGGTGAGTCCACCGAGCCGATCCGCGAGAAGGTGAAGTGTCTGCGGTATCAACGGTTTCGGAACAATGACACGAACGAGCTGATCACCGTTCGCAAGAACGGCGACGACGATAGGGACGATTACGGATGACTTTCCTTCGCCCATATTGAGTTGCATGGCCGTATTGTCGCCCGACCGTGGTGATATCATTTCATTGGCCACCTCAGCCTGAACACGACGAATAAAAAAATTGCTTTGTAACTGACGTAAGTGAGGTATATGGCGTTAGCAGGTGAATACATCCATAACACATAAAACACACCTGGATTAGTAGCCAGTCAGGGTGTGCTTCAGCATCCCAACCATCACAGCCTTCATTCTGCAACTCCCTGTAGAGCTCTGCATGAAGATTCTCGAAATGTAGTAAAAGTAATCTTCGAGCACGCTGTAGCTCAAGCGCGAGTAGAGTGAACCTTATGAGACACTTCTTCCAATCATCGGTGAGTGCGACTTGCGAGTTCGACGCGATGCACCGAAACATTGCGTGTGCAGTGATGCGTGGCCATTGACCCGACTGCTCGACTGCTTGTTCGGGGTAACTTCTCGGGCCTAGATGTCGTTGGAGATGGTGAAAAGCTTCGACGTAGTTGGCTCTGCACCTAGCATAGTGTTCCAGAAGTGTCTCTGCAGTAGGCAGCTTCGTTTCTCCGTGAGCTGTGAGGGACATCTCATGTCCGAAGGATTCTGCACTGGTGCGGAGGGCCGAGACGTAATCACGCTGAAATTGATTTACTGCGTTCGCCCCAACCTTGGCAATCAATTGATGCAATGGGGCAGAATCAGCGAGCGAGGTGTTCCCAGTGTCGGTGGCATATTGAGGCAATCGGCCGTGTTCTCGTACTAGTGGGGGCGCAGGTCTGGCAAATAGCTGGTCTACCGTGAGTAGCCACGGGATACACCGAGGGATGCTTTGCGAGGGATAGAATGTGTGTGGAAGAGTATCGGGAGTTGGGGAGACCTCGGAGTGTAGATTGTTCAAAATATTCCGAACACGAATTAAATGCTTTTTGAGTTTGAGATTGCGAAAGCAATTGGAGAAGTGCCGCCGAACTTTGGATTCCACATCCGCCACATCATATAAATCGGGGTCGAGTGAGCACGTTGGGCAACTCTCACATGGCCAAGCATACAAGAACCGTCGCGCTGCTGCATTGGCATCCAAATGTCGTCTGCGGTTATACAGTCGACGTTGATAGTGTTCTAAGCCATAGAAACTTCGGGCCAATAGCTTCACATGCTGCAGACGTTCGGGGCTGTGTTCGAAGGGGTAGGCGGAATCGACGATGTATTTGTGCAAGATGTCCAAAGAAGGGTCACATCCCTCTATGATGGGATAGAACTCGTACTCGGGGGGGTCCTCGAGGCGGAACTGCGGGTACGACGCAAAGGCTATAAACACGGGAACCAGCTCGTTGAGGTGAGACGAGGCATATGCCATGGCGGGGAGTGAGAAAAGCAACTGGAACCACTTGCTTTCGTCGCTTTGTCGAAGGAGGTTGTATGCATTGAGCCATATCATTGGAATATTAGGAGCTAACCACGAGCTGTCATATTTGAGAGACAAGGCAACTTTCGTAGACACCTCCATTATCGAAGATCGCAACATACTCCAGATATCGTTATCGTTCATGTTCGTCGCAGTTCGGTGGTGAACGTAGATCGCCGCGGTATAAGCACGATGCTCTCCCGAGCCAGTCTTCACGACGTCTCTTGCGGGGTACCGTGCATCAAAATCTCCACTGGAAAGCTGCCCAGAAAACTCGAATGGTAGTAGATACACAGCGCGTCGCGCACTGCGCTTCAGGAGGTGAGCATCTTGTAACGGAAAACTTTCGCTCGAATGGCTCTGGTAGAATAGCTGATGTCTTTCGTAGTGGTCCTTGATTGCTTTGCAAATGATGTGCAACTCGTGATTCTGCGAATTTGTAGGAAGGTTGTTCCACTCCACCTTCTGCACCGATTGCTCGGGATGCCATGTTCGTGAGGGACATATGGATGCGATCAAGCTCAGGAGCTCCGCATCGCGAGAACCGAACCTCGTGGTCGACCAACAACCAGCGGATCGGAGCACAGACAAAGCTTCCTCTGTACCAGACCTCCCGGTAAGCGGATCGACGCTGCACCCGCTGGTTAGGGCATGCAGATAAGCACGATACAGCTTGCTTGTCAAGCTGTCGTCTCCCGTCAAGCAACCTAGGTCGGTGTTGACCCTATAGGTCTGGTACGTCACCCGTTTGACGATAGAATGATCGGTAGTGATGTCGACACGGACGTGATGGCCTTCCACTCGAAACGAAACCTTCCCATCAGGGATGAGGACACATCGAAAGACGAGCTCGAGAGCATTGGCATCTTTGACCTTCGGCCGAAGTACGAGTTGATTGACCAACCCAAACAGTGTCCCAATGGATTGGTTCTCATCATAAACCATACCCCGGATGTCGCGGGATTGGAGGTCCCCATCCGCATCGACGTAGAAAGATAGGTCATAGCGGGGCAAGAGAGCAGATAGCTGCAACGATGACGTAGGTTGGCTGGAGCTCATGGGGGACACGCTGATGATGAGATCCTGTGGGGTACCAAGTGGCCTTAAGAGACTTGAAATCATGCTCCATGATTGGCTTCGAATGTCTACGAGGAACTCGTGGCCTCTCCGCATGCGATAGTGACCAGGAGTACAGTTAATCTTCCAGTTCTCTGACGAAGGCTCCCAAAGGCTGTCCAGGGGACGGATCTCCATGATAGATGTCGAAAGATTTAACCAATGAACATGTCCCTCGACCAATACTACCGGCAAGTCGCCCTCCAGTTTTTCGTAAGGAATGAGCTCGATGATGTCCGAATCACCTGCCAGAGGTTCTGTCCGATTTCGTTTCGCTCGAACAACGAGATCCGAACCGTTTCTGAGAGAAAAGTACACCTGGGCATGCCACCTGAGCTCTCAGACTATGCCCCCTCCGAAGTGCACTCACCTGGTGGTTGGAGATCATACTTCTTGTGGAGTAATCCATCCCTGGGAGATCACTGGGTATGACCTTGAGTATTTGCTTTGAAAGCGATCAGAACCAGAACTAGATTGCGTTGAATATATCGAGACCTACCTCGCCGAATATTAACTTGTATAGTGGATGTCGCACAAATTCATTTGGCAACCAATTTCCAAACGGTTTCCCATCGACAAAGAGCGACCCATCAAGTATATTGAAATGCACTGCGTGCGGGCTCTGGCCAGCTAATGGTGCAGTCGCGCACAAAAACCAGTGTGAGTTCGGAACCTGCAACGCAGTCCACTTCGAACCCGGGCGGTATGCAGACCAATATCCGCCAACCGCGAGGTTGATGCCTTGATCGCTGGAGTCGGCCTGGATAATGTCGCTTACGACACTCTCGAGAGCCAGAGAGAGGTGGCAATCTCGGTTAAGGAGTGACTGCGAATATGGGGGGAGGCGAGAGACGTCGCTGGGCACAAGGTCGTGGATTATCATGGCAGAAGAAAGTAGAACGCCGACATCTTGTGCTGAATGAAGGACTTTTGAGATTATCATGAGATCCACATCGAATGTGCTTCGACAGATGGCGGCGGTGTCCCGCAAAACCCCGCGAAGTCCTTCATCTCCTGGTGCTTCCATGACCCTGGCCAATAGCTCCCGTACCCAGGCGAACACCTTGCCACGCACAGCACGAAGAAGGCCGAGCACTTCCAGTGAAACAGCTTCATCAGGGCTGGACACAAGTAGACGGCGGAGCAAGAGAGAAACGGTATCCATCGTCACCGCTTCCAGCCAGTTGGCTTCGATGTCCCGGACGAGGCTCTGAAGCTCCCCGAGAAGTGCATGGCAAAATGTGGGCTGTTGGATTTCCTCATGCCATGTCCACCCCGCATCCGAAACCGGTCCCACCTGAGATACTGCCTGGGCCAACAACATATGGACTTCATGACAACGGAAGCTCAACGATCGGGCTCGAAGCTCCCGCAAGATGTTGAGCCATTGGAGTAAGCCGCCACTCCGCAGGTGTCCGAATGCCATATATTCATGGATGAAAAGTTCTTTGTGGCAGTCGACTTGGTTTGCCATGACTTCATTCGATGTGTGGGAGGTGGAATCGACATATTTCTGTAAATTGTGGTATGGCCCGCTCGGAAGCTTATACGTGCAGCGCGCCCTGCTGTCATTGTGACCTAGTTCAGAGGTAGGTGTACCAGTACGCGTGTCGAATCCATAGAATGTCAATCCATTCTTGACGCAAACGTCTTTACGCTTGGCAGGAATGTAAAGTGAGTCGATGGATACGCTCGTTTTGGAGCCGAGGGAGATCCGTGCTCTCGGATGCTCGACAAGATAACTCTGGAGGGCGCGATAATTGTTGAGCCGAATATCGGGAACATCTCGCTGAACAGATGGAGAACAAAGATCAACCAAGAGGTGGAAAGTGGTAGTGCGCCACATGTTGAAAGAGATTGGACAATCCAATTCGAACACGACTGCCTCAGCCTGGAGTCTGTTGTCTGGCAATGGCCACTCGTGAACGGATATCCTGATAGGGTCGTAAGGACTTAAATGAGCGTTCTTTGACATCTCCTGCAGTTCAGCGACCTTTTCACGAACCCCAACCGCTGCTACCTTCTCGATTCGAGCTTTGAGACGCTGAAGATGCGATGATTTTCTAAAGAAACGGACGGCAAAGCTGTTCGCAGTAGGTGTTGAAGAAAACACCGACCACTGACTTCGTGACTGGGAATGGCGACGGAAAATGTATCCGTATGCAAGGCGAAGACGATGAAGGCTAGCAGTCTTCCAAAGTAACAGGCGTTCCAGAAAACTTGTGGGTACCTCCGGTGAGTAGTCCGCGAGCATCGGAATTTCCTTGATAGCTATTTTATCAAGTGCGACCCAAAGCTCAGTCGTAGTCAATAGCATGATTGACAAGAGTTCCGGATTGTTCGCGTATGTTTTTAACGCGCTCGAGGAATATCTGTCTGCCAGCAGCTCCAGTTTCAGGCAGGCTTCGTCATTGTCTGTGACCCGACCAACCCAGGTATCAATACCTTGCTCGATCGCCCGCTCGACGTCGTAGAGGGTAACGTGGGGTTGAATACGATATGCTTCATCGAAGAAATGCGCGTCAGAAGATAGAAAGTCATCAAGAGCACCTCGAGCGCGATGTTCAGGGCTGAAAAGAATATCGGGGGTATTGATGCTGTGACTAGCGAGAGTGTCGCGAAGGTATTCTTTGCTTTCCGAGAGCGACAGCCGAATATCTCGGGTTAGATCGAGCTGGGAGGGGGTCCAAGGTGGGGATAAACGCTGAGCAGCCTGTACCCGTTTCCACCGGTTTTCGATGGTGGATCGGAGGGAAGTGCACGCTTGCAACACGGAACGCGAGAGCCAGTCTGGCGCAGAAGAGCCAAGCTTCCGCAAGCGTCGGCTAATTTTGGTGGACATGAAGTGGAGGACATCGTTGGGAAGGTCTGCACAGGCCGTTTCCTCTGCAAGGCAACACATAAAGAACAGGGTGAATTCCTTGTATGTATCATGCCCGAGAGGAGACGCATCTAGTGTCGTCTGAAGGGCAACTCTGATAAGAAGCCAGAGGGATGAGCGCCGCCACGGCAACTTCGAGTTGTTGCACACAACATCATCGCCTACGCGTTTGCTGATGCGAGTGATGTTAGCAGGGCGACCAATGCTCCTCAAGATTCCGGTGAGCAATTCAGTGATGTGGCGCGGGTGGACAGTATCCTGGAAAACAACATTCTCTTGTTCCTCATTCGTTTCGGCATCAAGGTCGTCGTGGTTCATGTGAACGAGAAAATTCACGAGTCCGGAAAGAAAGTCGTTTTCATCAAACACGAGGTTGGGAATCTCGACGGCCGGCCCAGGATATGAACAGATGAGCTTTCCTTCTGTAGTCATCACATCCTTGGCCTTCGGAGATAGCTCGAACGCCTCAAAAATAGTGACATCCGTTTGTTTTCTGAAGATAACCCCTGCATTTTGGGCGAGGATACACAATGCGAGGATATCTACTGTTGTGAGTTTCTATTAGGATACTGTGGAGGCTCGGAAGCTCACCTCCTACTTCCATACTAGTGAACTGGGAGATGGTTTGCAGTGTATCCAGGCTTTGAGACTGGGTGACGGTCTGTAGATTCCCCAGCATTCGTGAAATGCTATGCCACTGAGGAAGATTGGCTTGGTCGACGTAGTCACTGCAGAGACGTGCGGCAGTGGCGATCGCTTTGGCTAGACAATGGTCATTGCGGACACTGTAGTCGTTGCTATCTGGAAGCCCTAGAGGACAAAACACATGCGTGATGATATATTTCAATGTATGAATGTCCCCAGGGTCAAGAATAGAGGAAGACATTCGGGCGATAGATGATATTGAGAACGGGGTTTCGAGTATGTGACAGGAAGCAGCGAGGGGTTGAGGGCGAGACGGAGCCTAACACGTGTTGCGCATGCTGAACCCAAACTTGAACTTTATACTAACTGGACATACGGCGTGCCATGCTGGCATAAACTTCTGAGGGACTGCTGTAATAAGGTTGTCTCTGACTGAGTGGAAGTGCTCACACGACGCGTTTTGCAGAATTGAAGTCGGGTGATTATGTCCATTGCGAAACGCTGAGTCGGACAGTGCTACTAGGTCTGGATGTGTACTACGTTGCTGGTATCCACCCCCCTCCCGGATCTCCCACCGTCTCGCGCTCCACCACTCGAGTTCGTCTGAGTCCCCCGCTGGTCACAGGAAAGACGTAAACTTCGGACATGCCACTTCCTTGACTCATCGGTCGTCGGCGGTCGCATAATTGGGCAGCGCCGCGGCAGAGCGAGCGTCGAGCTCTCCAACAATCTTCCGACGTGGTTTGTACTTCCTCTTGCACTCCCCTTTTTACCAGCAACCCTTCGTTAAAAGGACTCGTAACATCAATATTGAGCCTGAGTGGGTTTTCCACTGCTGAATTTTCGTCAGCCATTGTACAACACACTGAATCGAACTACATCTACTATTCACAGTGTTCTATAGCCCTATGTATTTGCTACAAACTTCAGGTCCGTATTTCCAATTGGTTGGTTTCCTGGTCATTCACAGAATTCGCTCTCGTGTACTAGCTTCCAGTGGTATACGTAGTCATGAAGGTTGGTCCTCTGATCCAGAGTTGCTGCCACTGACACAGTTACAGTCGGACCGTTCGCCGCTACCTCATCCTTGAAGCAGCACAACTGGTCTTCCAACCTCGCCCTATTATCTATAACTGCCACTCCTGCGGATGTAATGGGTCTCAGCCACCGAGTCGGTCGCATTAAAGAGGGTATTTGCTTTTCTCGGGTTGTTTAGTTACTATTTTCACCAGCGCCAGTAGTCTCTAAGATGAAATTTCACGTCATTGTCTATGATGGTAAAACCGTGTGTTCTGGTGTGCACCCCAGACACTTTGGTAACGGGGAGCAGCTGAAACTATTGATCTCGACGGTGGTTCTATCGTCCCCGGTCTGACCATCTACAGACCATCTCTTGGTCTGGCTGAGACCCGCCTCGAGCCAAGTAAGACTGGTGGCACCGTATTCAGCCTTCTTGGAAGTGATCCACCTGCCCTTCTTAGAAGCTGTCTTATAAGGGCCATCGAGACGCGTTGTGAGTCTGTGCTACGTATCCACTAGACAGGACGCGTCATTGATCACTGCAGTGGCGACCCTCAGACTAGCTTATAGATGTGGTGTGACTGTTGGTGTGACACCTCCTTCAGGATCGTTCGTCCGAGGCTCATCCACGGTGTTCTTGTTGTGCGTGCCGGATGTCCTCGCCAATGGAACCATCCTGTGCGATGTCGCAGTGCGTGTCGTGATCACGAAAAATAGTGCACACAACATGCAGATTGCAGCCTTGCGTGCCATGTCACTCGGCAAAGGCAGTCCCCGATATCTTACTGTCTCGGTAGGTTGCCTCGTTTATTTTTGTGTCATCACAGCATTCGGTTGATCAATCGATCAGCAGTGATCTTGGTTGATCAGCAGTGATACGACTCTGGTCGCTGACGTAAATAGCGCAGACATCGTTACGTCCCTGTTCGCCTGAAATGCGATACGCAATCAGACAGAACTCTCAAGATGACGCTTGGTGGTGCGATCGAGTCCCATCTCGACATTGCACATGCTGGCGTCAGCATCATCGTCACTCAACCAAAAGCCCTTCCCGACTACCTGGGATCAACGACGATCGCAAGTGTTCTTCGTTCGTCATTTCTTTGATGCTGAGAGCTGAAATGCGACCGATGGTCTCGCGGGACCACAGCTCACTGCTGATTCGCTTGTGTCTCCATTGAAGGCGTTAATGCGGGTGTCGACCTACCTGACGAACTCGAAATGTGCAACCTGCGCTGGGAAGTCGTTCGTGCACGCTTATTGGCCTCGAATGGCACCATCGGTCGGACGACGACACTTGCCCTTGCCACCGTCGGCGTCGAGAAAGCGTTGGCGTCGGGGGTGGACATGCCTCAGGATCTCGTGGCGTACCGTAAAAGGCGGTGATGTATTTGATTTCGAGGGCAAGTCTGTCGCTGTGATCGGAACAGTTTGGGCGGACCGGTAGCACTGTTCGAGTAGCCCATGAATCCCCCGTATATTGTACCATCTCGGGCAATTAAAACATTGTCAATACATGGCTCAGGCTGAGATATAAAGACCAGAGAAGAAAGCTATGGTAAAAGGCTAAGATAACAACGTCCAACATAATCGAAGGAACACCACAGACGGCACCAATGCGAGGCCGCGACCCGCAGCAAGGCAACAACATCATTCTGCAAGGATAAGACGCGCGATACGACAGGCATGATTGGAACGGAGGCCACAACGCTTTCGCAGATCCTTGAACAACTCTTTCCAGGCTGGCACCTTCGATGCAGCGGATTTTTCCGTGGGCATTCTATATCTCCCATTACTGTCATGCCTTCTCAAGAGGCGCCCGATAGCCTCTCTAGACTCTTGCGTTTTCGGGTCCGCTGACAGCGTGGTGACACAGGCATGCCCGAAAACCTCGATCCTGCGCTGCTGAAAGATATCTGCATTCTGATCCCACCAATCCTCCATACATTCCTCCTGCTCCAGGTGCGTGATGACAACACCGATAGGGACCGCGTTTCGACACACCACCTCGTACACCAACGTGTAGTTCCTCTGAGTGGTGGTGGTGATACGGCCTTGACGGTGACATAACAAGAGAAGATCGACTCCACCCGTCTTTGACAAGTTCTTGATCAACCCGCACACCTGCTCGATGGCATACAGATACCCCGCGTCGGTGGCATCATCGCCCATCATTGGCTGATCCAAGCCGACGGTGTCCCAGATGGTGTATGATACGCCATTCAGATCGAGCGGGTATTGTTGGTAGACCTTGGTGCACCCGTCGATGTCTGACGAGGTGGGTGCAACGGGCTCGCCGGCGAGCAGGTTCACTACTGCGCTCTTTCCAGAACCGGTTTCTCCGAATAGGACGACGTTGAGAGGCCTGCTTGTCATTGCGTCCCTGGGAATGCGTAAGATTCTCATCCTGGACTCAATGGAGTAACATCACTTTGGAGGTTGATTGTCAGGAAAACTTGGGCGATGGCGCAGAAGGGGAATGTGTAAAGTGAAATCAAGCTGTAAGTAATCTCAGTCGATACAGTAAGCAGCCTCGTGCAACGACTTCAGAATGCTAATTTCAGTATCTGGGTCTGTGGCTAATCTCGGGAAACGCCGACTCCGTCAGAATCCTGCAATGTCCCTGTCATGAATCATGATCGATCTGCTCGAGCAGGCTTGCTGGTAAGATCGCTGTACTTATAAGTTTGTATGCGTGTAGTCCGGGACTTCCAAAACTCCACATGGCACCGTGTGTAACTCAGCGCAAATCTGTAGTGACAGGGTTAACTTGTTACTGAATTGAAGGATTGCAGAAAAAGGTACTTCCCGCTGCCCAGGCCTCAAGGTCACAGGGTTCACGATCATCTCATCAGTTCCTGTGGTACATATAACCCGGTTGGGACGAGTGACTTAGCCTTCTCCCGAATTGTCCTCAGGGAGACTCTCGTCGAATCTGTCGAGCACGTCAAACCAGGACTCAACTCGCAAACAAACTGTTCTGGATTCTATCTGTCCTGTCGCAGATCATTACTGGCATCTTTGTGGTCAGTATGGTCAGGCATTCTGCTCCGCTGTGGCTTACGTGGCATCCTGCAGATTATTCATGAGCAGCCGTCCTCTTAATGTCATCCTCTTTGGCCAAACAGGTCATGGAAAAAGCTCCCTAATCAACCTGATAGCTGGGCAAGAAGTAGCCAAAGTGTCTTCCGGCGCCGCGGGGTGCACCATGTCCTTCCAACGTTACCCGTTCCTTGTGAATGGCAGGGACGTGCAAGTCTGGGACACAGTAGGCCTGGATGACCCAGATATGGAGATCAAGGCTATCGGGCAGGCTTATCAGCTCATCCGCGATTGGGAGAAACACGGTGGTGTTGATTTGCTGCTCTTTTGCTTCCGTGCGCCTCGAATCACTGCGACTGTGCACGCGAACTATCGGTTATTCTATGAAGTGCTCTGCAGGGGTCATGTCCCCATCGCATTAGCCATAACAAATCTCGAGCTAGAACCCGATATGGAGAATTGGTGGACGAGGAATGTACAAAAGTTTGAAAGGTTTGGCTTAAAGTTTGCAGCCCATGTTTGCGTCACCGGGTTGCCAAAGCATGAAAAGCACACCGAGTCACGAAGACACGTCTGGGATTTGTTGCAAGCCCATTGTGGTGATCGATTTAACATGTCTTCAGAGGCATGGTTTGTCGAGTCCTTACCCTTGTTCAGCTTTTTTTCGCCATTGAAGAGGGGGTTGACGAAGAAGAAGATAACAAGAGTATTGGTGGAGCGTTGTGGGATGGATCAAAAAAAAGCGGAGGAGGTCGCCACTAAATTGGAATCAAGAGAGGCGGAGGAGGCTGCCGCTAAATCGGACCCCTAGTAATACTACTTACTGATGTGTAAAATCAGTATTCACTGTTAGTCCGTCTAACCAGTTATGAACGTTGAACGTTCAGTGAAGGAACCTCACTTTTAAAGGTCAATCATTTGCAGAGGAATATCAGAATCATGAAGCCTAGTAATGAGGAGAAACCCACGTTGTCTGCCAGCGGCATTAGGGCATCCCAATGCCAAAGCTCCCACTGCAATGAATGGCGACACGTCGGATCAAAGAAATCACTACATACTACTACATACTACTACTCGGCACAGCACATATTCCAAACGATGAGTACTAGTCACGGTGTCATAGCCAACGCCAAGCATAATGGAGTACTAAAAAATCCCCAAGAAACGTTTCTTCGGGGCTTCACTTTAAAGAGATAAATATCAGAATCTGGTTGGAACTGTGACAAGTAAATTAGACTTACTTATTATGCCGTTCTGCGAGCATCATAGTGGCGATTTCGCGTGCATCGCGGATGGCAAGCCCACAGCGTTCGCGTAGGAACCTCTCCAAGTCACACTTCTTTAATTCCTTGGGGCGACCACGGAACCTTCCCCAGTTCTGCAAAAATCGTCGGAGCCATTCAACTTGAGGCATGTTATACTTTCCATTTTCATCATGCTGACCGAGCATGCTCTCGATAGCCTGTTTCGACTCTGGAGACTTCGTATGTCCGGATAGTGCGGTAACGCATGCATGCGTTGCAGTCATCATCTCGTGCTTCTGGAAGACCTGGAAGTTTTGATCCCACCAATCTTCCATCCGCGCATGACGTTCAAGATGGGTAATGACGATCGCGAGGGGGACTTTGGTGTCGCAAAACACCTCATAGAACAGCCTATAGTTATCCCGTGTTGTGGTGGTGATACGGCCTTCGCGATGGCAGAGAACGAGAAGGTCGACCCCTCCCGAAGTTGATAATTCCCGGATAAGTTTATATGCTTGCTCAATAGCGACAAGATAGGCTTTGCCTCCCATCCCCGTGTCTGCCTCGGAAAATCCACGGGTGTCCCAGATGGTGTACGATGCACCATACACCTGAAAGGTGTACGGTCTGAAGGACAAGGTACATGCATCGCTATCGCTGGAGATTGGGGCGACTTCTTTCCCGGCAATGAGATTGACCAATGAGCTCTTGCCGACGCCGGTTTCACCGAACAGGATAATGTTGAAAGACTTCGTCATGATTATATGTGTCCTGTGATATCCGTGCCAGTGAGGCCAACCGTCCCCACTACAAATAAAAGGCTACCCTACCCTTCGTTGGATTGAGCACTTTGCCTGTCGTTATTCCAGAACAAATCAGAGGCTTCAATCAGTACGTTTGGTGGAGACTGGTTACTTTTTTGACTTCTGCAAGCACTGCAATATAATGGATGAATCAGCTCAGGGAATGTTCAAGAGCTAGCGTGAGATGAGGGTATAAGGAGTGTATCCACTTACTGCCCGTCTGGGCTGCCTTGCGCTGGGAACACGTGTTCGACGTTCGGGACCAGAGTCCAGACTACCCGGGCCAGTGCATCATTACACGCCGTCACGGTGCTGCAGCCTGGATTTCTGACTTGTACCTAGCCAATCCTTGATATTTTACCAATTGTTGCCTCTACTGAGCTTTACAAGTCGTCGATTTCGCCCAGTTTCAACATCACGAGTCAAGCCAGGGCTGAGAGCCAGAGTACTAAACATAGTAGACTGAACTTAAATAACGTATGTGTACATATGTCGTGCCAAGGAGAAGAACCAAAAAAAAACTTTAAAAAGAGTGTTACACAAGTACTATAAAGCGAAATATGACAATAGTCGGGTGTTGTGGGCCAGCTTAATAGTCTTTACCTTACCTTCCAAAGTGCCCTCACTCTTCAGAACCACGACACTCTCCGTCCGTTCCCTGCTCCAGGAATTAGAATCTTGGTTTTTCAAGAGTAGGCAGAAGTAATTGGTCTTCGCACTGATACTACCGCGATCACGATTAATCCGATGATAGTTGACGACACCGAGGGCATAACTTCGACCCCGTTTGGCCGAACGAAGTCGAGCACCAGTGAGATCCATGGAAGAGGTGGCGAGGGGTATCGCTATTCGCAGTTTCGCGGGGAGAACAAAGGTGTCGATGGGGGTAAAGGGATCAGACTCATCGATAGGAACGAGCAATACTTTGACTTCTAGCCCAGTTTTCGTCATTGTGTAAGAGGGATCACCACTATGAAGCTCTGATGAAACCTCGAATCCACGAAGCCGTAGCAGTTTGGCCCTTTCAGCATCGAGTGTGTAGCATGAGGGAGATCCCGGGAGAGCAAGAGAGTACGGGGAAGGATGCCCACACCACGCGAAGAAGCCCGGATCGAAGCACCTCTGTGCAACCACTTCCATTAACCTATGGAACGCCCAGGGGCCTTCACCGTAGGAGATGGGCATGGTGATATCAAAGATACCGATAAGAGAGTATGCGATATCCTCGATTCTCGTCGTCTGCCGTGAGGCCATCCAAGTCATCTTCTCAGAAACCCGGTCACAAGAAGGGTGAAATAGACGAATGTCATCGCCGGGTATCCTGGTAGCTTCTTCAATCATTCTTCTAATGTGTTCGTCCTCTTTGTCATTGCGTATTATTCTGCTGGAGTTGATTGGTTCCCAGTTTCTTCCATATAACTTGATTCTTGCTGGCGCCAACAGTTCCTGCAAGGTCCAACCCCTTCTAAACCACGGATCATCTTTGAGGTGGTCCAGCAAGGAAGACGCGCCCAGATAGACAACGCATATTTCCGAGTTTCTGTACCACCGATACATAGATCGGATGGCCTCTTCCAACTCAGAGCTGCTCTGCTTGTCAATGCAACAAGTGTCGGACCAAGCATATGAACACTCGTAGTGGGTGGCAGCTATTCTGCAGAATTCCAGCAGTTTTCTAATCCCCGCAGACGGCTCTTCTGCGGATGGTTCGCCCTTGATTATCTGCTGAAACGTGGGTTCGTCGATACCCCATCGATGTGATAGAATAGCGTAGCGGTTGTCGCACTTATATTTTTGCATTCGGGCCTGCCAGAGTAAATAAATTGATATTGATCGGCACAGAACAGAGTTAGGGACACCCTACTTGACACCACTTTTCCCGACCAATTTGGGGGATGGCCTTGAGGTCAGCTTCCACTTGCATCAGGATTCGTTTTGAAATCTGATTGCGAGAAACAAGCTTTATATCTCCGAGTTGGCAGATAGTACGACCAGTGGGATGAACTTGAACTTGAATGCGACTGACGTCGAGAAGGTAGGTGGGGAGACTGTCATGAATATAATTGTCACAGTAATTCCGAAGGGTTTGCCGGATTACAGAGATGTCGGGCTCTGTTTGAGACATGTTTGAGGTATGAATGAGAGTCGCACTAACTTGAGGCAACTACTACTATTACTAGTAAATACTTCCGAAATCAAGGTTCAAATTGAAGCTGTTGAAATTGCTTTCTACATCGAAAGTCAAAAGGAAAATAGTGTAAACAAGTCAATCTCTACGGTATTCTTTTTTTTTCTTTCAATTTTCGACAGCGAAAAAACGATGGGTTTGCAGTGATGCATGCAAGTCCATGACAAAACAGATACAAGCTCGTGCCCCATTGTCGTCGAACTCCGTGCTCATGGGGACGTCGTGCTAGTTCTCTCCACCTTTCAATCATCCTGGGCACCCACGTTGTCGCCGCCCTCGGTTTCTTGTTGGCTTGGAGCACCCCCTTTATGGACACCCGGATCAATCTCTCCGAGTTCAATTCGACTATCCTGATGATGTGCTTTTCGCCGTTTGAAAGACCTATACCCGTTCATCTACATCAGCATTACACAACAAAACGTTAATTCAATACGCACTGAAACACCCGGATGCACAAGAAAATTGGCAATGCAGTGATTACAGCAACGACAGCCAACAGGACAAGCCCCAGGACTGTCAGGGCGGGCCACAGGACGAACACGACAATGCCCAGGATGGCGAGAACCAACACGCCGAGTAACAATGGCAGGATGATTACCACCGTCACAGCACTATTGCGGAGCAGCATCACGAAGCGATGCCAAAGTCGGATGTGGGGTAGCACGACATCCCCAATCGATATCAGACCTTCTTCTGACGGTTCTTCGTCGACGACTTTGATAATGTTGTCCAAAATGGTAATGATGTCGGCTGAGATGAAATGAATAAATGTTTCATTGTCCCCATTGTCGATAAGAGAAAATGTCGACTCACTCCGGTTTGGAGTCCAGTGCCATAACGGTGTGTCGGTCCCGCTCATAAGCGTTTCGGACAGAAATAGTTGCTTCAAACTCCCGTATTGCATCGTCTGGCGCGTACGATCCCGCAGCACTCCTGGAGCAATGCACTACATCAGTTTCAGCATCACCGAGAGATGGTAGGCAACACTTGCTGTTCTGCACTAAAATAAGCAGCGCGCATGCGGGTCCCTTCATTCTAGAAGGCGTCGACGGCGCATTCGCTAAAATGCGTGACCTAGGATCTGTAGATGCAGTCGTCATCGCAGCTGGGTGCGTCAGATTCCCGCTGAGGGAAGTTGGACTCGCTGGGTCTGCCCCTGATACGGTCAGCTGGATCGGCAAGTAACCCACCGGAAGAAGTATCTGAACGATCTCGTGTATCCTAAGGGCGATGGCCGCCACGCCGTGCCCTACGGTCCATGATGTCAGGGAACAAACTCTCAGGATGGCTGTAATGCATACTAGTCTGAGCTAATGCAGACAGGACCGTTACCCCTGCCTTCTGAGCCTTCCATTCTGGCTTCCGTAGACTCTTCAAACTTTCATCAACAAGTTCGCTAGTCAAGGGATCGTTGTGGTCTAGGGAGACATCAAACTATGATGAACACACATCGATATCCAAAAACGTACCAAGTGACCGGAAAATGTCCAAGTAAATCAGACTCGTCCGAGTCTCCTTTAATTTGCCCTTTGCTAGCTTGGTGCTCAGAATCTCGGTGATGTTGGAAGTCATAACCTTTTCCCGCAGCTCGACTGGATCACATGAATCAGTATGTGATGCCAGATCGTCAAGAATGACTAGTGTAGTCGATTACCATGTTGCATAAGGTCCCCGAAGATCTGAAACCCTTCAACTTGGCCTACAGCATCATCAAAATAGTCCAGTCGTAACATGCCGATGATGTTTTTCGGAAGCTCATCGTTGTTCTTCATCATGGAGTCCTTCATGTCGCCTAGTGTGAGTGTGAGTTATACACACAAGTCTTGGAGCACGTGATCCCACTTACTGTATTTCAAACAGGTTGCCAGCGCGTATGCGGCGAGCAGCGCGATATTCTTACGCCGCAGTTGGTCGACAAATACATGCAACAGGTTGATCTGGAGGAGATGGGTCCGGATGGTCCCATCTAATGAACGATGACCTGGTGTTGTTGGCTCGTAGAAATTGGACTCACTCTCACACAGCTTCAGAAGGGTCAGCGTCGCAGCGGTACGCTTCCGAGCATTGCGCATCTGGACAGCCGCTCGCAGTTCTCCAACAAGGTTTCTCTGCAATTGACCGAGTTGTTCGGCATCTGATACAAAGAATGTGATGGTTGAATATTGTTGAAATCAGGGAGCCTCCGAGCCTGTATGAGCATCACTCACCAAGACCGAAAACACGACGCAATGTCTGTTGCCCATGACCCGTTCTTACATGGTCCAAGTATACCAGAGCACTGGCGAGATTTTCTCGGACGTGTGCGTCGCGAATATTCAATTTGTCTGACATGCGAATATCAAAGGAGAGCAAAGTCCAAGAACTAGCAGCCTACCGTTCTGGTCGTAGAGGACAAGTAATATTTCAACAGCAATGGCACCAACTCGTCGTTCATAACTTCCCGCCAGCTTCCTGATCCTAGGCCTTACTGCAGAAAAAAGAGGTCTTGCTGTCGGTGTATATCACTATTGATTCACTGTGGCTGGATGCTGAGAATACTTGCCTGCCGGAATCCGTGCCAGGGTCATCACCATACGAAGCGCAGCGGTTGAGGCTAAAAAGAAGGATACATCTTTACGAATTCCCGACTATAGGTGGGATGTGGTTCTTACAGCTAATCTCCATTATTCGGCAGAGCCTAGAGTCGTTGGATTTCGGATAACCCCCCCCTAGTTTTTCAATGATAGTTGCGCGGGTGTCCTCTGACGGATCATGAACTTGGTTTCTGGATACACGGTGATGATCACCAACATACCGCATTGCAACAGGCAGTTCAGGCCGTCCATGGCTTGCCCAAAATTCTCCCTTCGGCTGATAACAGCATCGAAGAACTTCACGAGAGCTTCCAATACGTCTTGGGTGAGGATTTGCTCCCGCAAAATCTTGTGGTTTGTTAGGCATCTCAGAAGAGCAACCACTCTGGGACCATCTCGATGGTTGTGTGCAACCAAAATGTCACAGAAACTTCTCTTTGCATCATCGAATATTTCTTGCGGAAGTTCAACATCAGGTGATGCAGAACTCATGGGCGTCTCGGGGTCGCAAGCTGCAACAAATGAGTCTACTTGCAGTGCAATCATGTTGGAGCCAGAACACTCACAGGCTGCATAATACGCAACGACGGCGACAAGCCTAACGAGTGGTGCAAAATCACGGTTGTGGATCACACTCGTTAACTGGTTCTTCCAGTTTGGCACGTTCCTGACGCATTGCCTTCCCTCTTCTGAAAAGGGAGGTGGTGGAATTGTCAAACGAATTGAGTTGTTGAAGAGGAAGAACCTAACTGAATCGTAGCATGAATAACAACATGTCGAGGCGTATTGGCATAACCCCTTGCGGACCATCCAAGGAGGTCACAAGCTCATGTGCCGCGGTATTGTCGAACAGCCCCGTCTCCCAAATCTCATTGCCCGCTTCCGTATCAAGAACGTTGAAACCCTCTCCTAGCGATGCCAGTGGCTGATACACGTTGGAATGCAAAATAGAGGAATGGACCTTTTGACCTGGTATGATACGACGTGGCTGGTTCCGATGCAACCTATATGGCGTGAGCTCAAATACGCAGCAGACACCAATAGTCTCACTGTCGGGCGTGTTCACCGGGACCGCTAAAAGACACCTGTTGCGTGATGGGCAGATATTCATTGAATCCCCCCCAAGCAGAACTGGTGCCGAAATCGAGATCATTAGGTAACCAGACTATGTCCGTCGGCTTCAACACGAGACCACTTGCTACCGCTTCTCGACGCATCCACAACAACGACACGTTCCCAGCCTGGTAGGACCTTCCGGGTATGTTCCTACCACCTCTTTTCGAAGCTTATCAGTCACATAACAGTGGGTTTCGAACGTGTACTTACACGTCTGAGTGACTGCCGGCAAACCAGACCTCCTTGATTTCAGTAGTCCTGTTCTTCTTTCCCTCCGAGCGATCGGTCCCAACGTCGCTCGCAGTAGACTCGCGTCGTTCGTTCGCGGGACTTGCAGCCTGTCCAACATCAGGGAAGGTGGGGATGTACTTGGACTTCACGTCGTCCGTTCGAGTGTTCATTTGGTGGATGTAATCTGGTATGAGCTCGACACGACGCTCGTCGAGAGCAAGCGCGTGTCGGAAATGACAGGCATGTGACGCGGACGATTGAAAAGTGGAAAGGAAGTCGTCTGCTCTTATAGTCCCCACAGAGGAGACGCTATCCCTGTTTGAGATCAGTTTCGCCATTGTCAGATTGAATTGTGAAGGTGTTAGAATCACCATACTCCGACGAAATGCACTCTCAGATCTTGCCAAGAATATGTGTTCTTGAACTCCCTTGCCATTTGCCTTGCCTTTGGCTTTCCAAAACGAATCGCTTCGAAGTAATCGTAGGCCCTACCAAGCGCCGGTTTGTGAGGCCTGTGCAAGCCACACAGCAGCTACTCACATCCCAACCTGCTTTTCCGTGGGCGTCCTGGACTTTATCAACCCGGCCTGACGCACGTATTCAGTTCTACGGACCAAAACGAGTGATGCGTCCCATACTTCGTATATCATTCCCGCAAGCACACGCACTTGATATGCACCGCGAGAAAATCCTACAATATAATGATGAGTTGCACAAATTGTGACAAGAATTCCGACCCACCAAAGAAGTATATCTGATCCCCTTCTTGATATGTTCGTGCTAGCCAGTCATATGCGTCCTTGACAATATCCTCCATATCCCTGCCATGCAGTATTTGCCAATTCTGTTAAAATTGGATAATGACAAGAGGTACAAACCATGCAGCTGGTGGCACGTCGAAGTTGAATACTCTTTTCATATTATTCAGAGTCTGTCGCCATTCTGGACGCTTGCCAAATCCGCTGTGATAAAATGCATATTGTTCTGGATGTGTCGTTTCCCGATCGATTTTGGCGAATAGTTTCCCCACGTTGGTGTTCTTACCAAAGTAGTGAGCCAGAGTGAGACAACAAAAAGACAGAACAGTTACGTTCTGATTGGGTTTTTTGGATTTGCTACTATCAATGCACACGACAAGGTTCCTGGCGTTCTCCTTCTGTTGAGCGTTGCACTGAGTACATCTGGAGGATAAAGGCCCAGACGACATGATTGTCGGCATGCGCGTGTGCTTGGTATGAAATAAAGAAATAGGACTTTATGGCTGCGACACTGTATGGAGCACAAGGCGCCGAGGCGAGCGGGGGCTGTGTGTAGCGCTCAGGTGGGTACGCAACTTGAAGGAATGAGGTTGCCGCAAGCAAGGCAAGCGATTTGCGGCTAGAATCCACCGTAGTTACTGCAATTACTAAGTATCTATAAGTCGAGCTAATTGGTCTGCAGCTGCGCGAACGCGAGGGACTACGAGGGTAGCCGGCAACGGCGAGTCACGGGACGTGACTCGCGATAACATTGAGTGCGGGACTCGAGTACAAATGGGAGTACTATGAGAGGGCCATCAATCATCATGAAAACGTATGCGGTAGACGTAACCGAGACGAAAGCTGCGAGTGAGCGAAGAACCCTGTAACACGGTGTAAAAAAGGGGAGGGATGGGAGGTTTTTTTTTTTTTTTGCTTTGTTGGGCTGGTAAAAAGGGATTATAGGAAAAAGAGAAGAGAGGAATGGGAGAGAGCGCATGAGCAAACGAGGTCAAAGAACCGCAAACGGTGGGTCATGGATGGGGCGGCCATGGAAAATGAGCACTTGGAGCACCGTGGGATGCCGTCGAATGTAACGCTCAAAGGCTGCAGATTTCCAACGACCAATTGCTTGAATTTGGGAGGTAGGTACTCCGGCGGCAGCGAGAGAAGTAGCACCGCCTGCTCGGAGGGAGTGACCGCCGACGGAGCGAGGGAAGAAGGCGTGTAAACGGCGAAGGAACCAGCCGCGAAGCGGTATGGTGGCGTCCACTTTGAGCCAGAGTTGAGGATGAAGAGGGAAAAGCACGTCACGGGAGTGCAGGTAGTGTGAGAAGGTGTCGAGTGGGTTGGGGTGGATGGCGCTACCCTGGATAACCACCTTGTTTCCTTCGAACCGAGCATCAACCTTGTCACGACGAATCTTGAAAGAGTAAGAGGAGGGAGAGAGTTGAACAGACGACCTCCACGAGACCTTGGAGAAGGTTTGGAGGGCAGTGTTGTCTGGCCAAATGAGCTCGCCCAATCGGTTAAGGCCAAAGAAGCCAGTTTGGAGCAGTGTGCAGAAAAGGAGATTGTCATGTGAGAGAGGGAGTGGCAAGGCAGCAGCGACCACAGCAAGGTCATCCCTAGTGAGTGGTTCTTTCTGACGAACTGGGGAAGAGAAACGCCGTAACGAGCCTTTAAGCGTGTGCGTTACGATGGAGGACTGGCGAATTTCACGGACGTGAGGGTAGAAAGGTTCCAGTTCAGATACAATTCCAGAGAGATAGGTGCGGACCGAGCGCGGCTCGATGTGGTGGCTCATGTAGGTGACATAGAAGGATAGGGTGTCGACAGACGGTTCAGGGTCAAAGCCATGCATGGAGCAAAACCCGAGGTATGAGTTGAGTGCAGAGGAGTAAGCGAGTGAGGTAGACTTGTCAAGCGCAAAACCAAGCGAAATGGAGTGCTCCGTGATCAGGCGCTCCCGGGTCCAAGGCTGCCTGAACCTGATGCGAGAGGTGATCATTTTTGCACTGCCCCCAGCGACGGACGAGGGGGTTGAAACTGTGCGATGGAAAGGGAAGGTCGAACGCGCCCGACCTCACTATTCTGCAGGCGAGACAATAGATCAGCTATGATGTTCACCTTGCCAGGGATATGGAAGGCCCGGAAGTCAATGCGGTGTGCCAAGACGACATCCACACAAGCCATGACCATCCAGTTCATGGGCGGGAGCGCGGCAAGTGAGTTAAACAGTTGGACCGTATTGAGGTTATCCGTGAAAACTGCCAGTTGTCCATCTGCAGGCAACAGCGACACACCGTGAAGGATCACTGCGCATACACAGAGTGCTTCGAGATAAAAAATGGATTCGCCTGAGTCCTTGAAGATCTCCTGAGCGTGAGCCTGGAGGGCTTGATTTAATGACGGGATCCAGAAGCCCATGGCGACCGGCGAGGCATCACAATAGATGCTCAAGACATTTGGTGGTAGATTGGGGAAGTCCCAGGATGAGGACTTGAGGATGAGGATTCCATCGGATGCGAGCAAATGCTCAACAACCCACTCGAGCTCTCGCTCAACATCCCGATTCACCCAGATCAGGGCACACTGAAAGAGCTTCCCAGTGGTCTTAGCATAGACGGCACACAAACCTGGACGCAGCAGGGGGAAAACGTTGAGTGCCCAATTAAGGTAACCCGCAATATGTTGAAAGTCCCTTAAAGAGTGGCGTGTTCCATGCTGCGCAAATTCCTGAAGTGCCGTGATAAGCCGAAGTTTGGATTCCTCTGGCATCCGCATGCGCATGAGATTTGGTTCGATATTGAAGCCAATGATGGGAAGCTCAGGCCCGAAGATCTGCTTTTTCTCCTCGTGGGGAAGTCCAATGAAATCCCATAATTGCAACAACCGCACGAGATCAGTCGGCAAAGACTTTTGGTACCGAGGATAAAAGAGTCGATCCCTGAGCTTTTGAACGGAGAACGAGTCATCAACGTAGATGTATAAATAGAGGATGAGGAGTTTCACCACAGCGATCTGTTTAAAAGAATAGGGTAGACGTTGACTGAGACTGGAGCGCAGATAACGATGGGCCTGAACAAGGTGATAACCGATGGGAAAGATCCCATCGGTCCCTTGTCCAGTATATATATTGTACACGTAATACAAGCGCAAACACTGACATATATGTATATACAACTATAGACCATGTGCGACATACCAGGCACGCCATAAATCCAACAATCCAGCCTGATCTGTTGCTCAAATGTCAGGCCCTCGCTGGAGACCCCTGTGCCGGCATATTCAAGTTACTAGCACCAACTCACCCAAGAAACTACCTCTTCCACTTTCTTTGCAAGTAAGTCAGAGAAGTTGTGCATTCCCTCTGTGATATTGGCAGAGCAAGTTGGTGTTGAACTTATAGTGTACCATTTCATTCTTTATTGTAGTATACAGTAGTTTACCGTATATGGTTACCACTGTTACATAAGCGAACCACTCGTATATATCATTCGAACTCTGCGTCTGAGTTCTAATAACATCTCTTGCTGTTACCACTATGTGCCATCACTTCAGTGTTTCAATCCAACTGGTATGTACTAGTTCTTCCTTACCTCAAACTAGTCTACGCCTGGACTCCAACAGGTTATGAGCCCTGATAGCAAAGCAACGCATCGCGCCTGATGGCTGCAGCGTTTGCTAACTATTCAGACCAGTTCTAACACTGTGTGGAAATGCTGCATGTGTTTACACCTGAATTATGGCACTGCATCCTGCTGCACCTTTGTGCAGGACGATAGTAGGGGGAAACTATGTCGGTTCAATTTGCTGATTTAGTTTGTGCAGAACCTTCAATAAAAATGTCTTCCTCTAACTCCAAATCCGTCTCAGCTACCATCCCCGTCTTCACCGGTGCAAACTATGCCGCCTGATGGCCCTCTATGGTGGCTTACCTGCAGTCTACTGGCTGCATGTGGATTGCCAAGTTTGCAGAGCCCGTTGACCTGCACGGAATCAGTTCCATGCAATGTCAGACATTATACCCGAATGAGTGAACTTCCACCTCAATCTTACGAGTGGCATTCCTCAACACAACCCTGGTAGATGACCATTAGTATAGTCTATCT
>JBBPRK010000035.1:0-63037 GCA_038093075.1 Boletus patriciae
AGGTATAGCGTGGACTCGGTACTGATGTACCTCACGCACGATGCGAGACGAGAAGCCTTCCGAAGGCTTCGTGTATTGCAGTTTGAAAGTCCACAATTTGATTGGGATGTCGTTTTATCCTTCCTGCGCAAGAGAAAGCAAGTGGGGAGGCCTTTGCGCTGTTTAAAATTTAAAGGGTTTGGCGGCTCGAAGGGAGAGGTTCTTGATGGACTCTTCGAAAAGGTATTAGAAGCCTGTCTGGCTATATGAACAGATACACGATCTGTGAAACGCATTTTCCAGTGGTCTCGTGCTTATACTATTAGTTGTACAACACTACTTACGGTTAGCCTATGTTGTCACCATCGTGAAACTAAACACCTTGGCTGATTCATTTTCTCCGAGTCGCCTGGATTCATTTTTATGTTATGAACGTTGATCATGCATTGCAATGCTTGAATGTTCGCTAGCGCATGTTTTCTATCACCTAAGTATGTATGTGTTATATAGGAACTGGAAGTGAAATCAATTCATGACAACGACTCAAAAATCACTTTGGTCTGTTGGTTCTAGCGCTATATCTCTGCGTTTGCGTTTCCGCAGGCTGGAGTCGGGCTTCCTTTTGTATCGGCAAATTCCGACTCGCGCTGCGACCTTCAAGCTCAATGGACTGCCATGCCAGCTTGATCTTGATCGCAACCCACGATGATTAACTTCAACAACCCGTCGCAGACCGTTGACGTCGTTGTCTTCACGCCATCGACGGATGTCTCTCACAAATCTACCATTCATTTGAAAGATCTTCCTCGCCCGCTGAAGTTTGACGATGTCGCCAGAAAGCTGATCCAGGCAGGTAGGTGCCACAAATTTCGGCAGGTATGCACAGGTTAGATGATATACCGTCCAGGACATAAAGAGCCAACCGCCCTAGTATTGCGGCAACACCCCCTTATTACAATCACTGATGGTCCATCGGGTGGCACTGCTGATGAAGGCTGGCACGTTAACATGTGCGTCATTGCCAGTGCCTGCGCTTGTAGGTGACAAACCCGAACCAGAGATCAACCGTTGTTGCATTTCTACCACAAAGTTTTCCATGGCGGCACACGGGATCCGCCTCCATATGTTAGCGAGGCGGCGATGATTGAGGGAGGCAACGCAGCTTTAGTTGCTGGTTTGTGTATTAAATTCCACAGGTGAGTTTGGGTTGGTCACCCCCAGTAGCATTGGTCACTAGCGGATGGTCATTGGTGGGCTCTGCAGAACCATCCGAGTTCCAGGTACGCAACATTTTGCTTCACTGTATCAATGTTCACTGGTAGTATTATTCTCAGACAACGATAAGACCCATGCCCTTCCACCACACCTGGGCACGTTCAAACTCTTGTGAGTGATATGTCTGCATTTCACCCACAGAGGATTATGATTGAACTCAATACATACACCTTCCAGCAATGTCGGAGATGCATCCGCCACTCTTCCCAAGTCCATTCTTGCTAAAGGTGGTGCATTCATCGTGCGCAAGTTTCACTTCTTCATAGTCCCTTTTTTGACAAGTTACAGAGCATGTACCAACGTGAAGCAATGTGGATGTCCTTCGATGTTCCGTACAGTCCAGGCGTCGCTGCGAAGATTTCCGTAGGGGGAGTTAATGCGTTGACTGGTCTTCCACAGAACGTGAGCGCAACGCCGAAGCAGGACTACCTACCAATTGGTGGTCAAAATGGGCAGATGTGAGATTCTCCTCTCTTCTCCGGCGAAGCAGTTGATTTTAATCGTACCTCAGGTGGCTGGTATGTGTAGATCCAAAAACTGAATACTCAATAAAGCTAAACCATCCAGGACGGAATTTCGACCTCTCCTGGTGTTGTACGCCGTACGTCATGTTCGCCAGTGGCTTTGTTAGCTCCATTAAATAATTACCTTCCTGCTAGAATTTGTTGCCATGCCTTTGGGGAAAGGATACACCATAGAGGGGCAGGTGACTGGGGCAGAGGTGCGCTTGTTTCTACTCTTCTGACTACCCTCACTTAAGCTGTCATACAGAATGTTGGCGGGATTCAAATCGATGTATTCCGGAGGTATGGTACGAACGTCGGCTTTATGCATTTAGGGCGCGATGTCAATGTGTACAAGTCCGCACGCAAACTGGGGCTTGATGTGGGAGAGTCCGTTCAGATGGTGATGCCGTATAAAGAGAGGTAAGTCTGGATATTCGGATACTTTGAATTGGTTCATTGAGAAATGTCTTCAGTCGTTCTGTGCTGCTCCAAAAAGGCACGAGTTACGTTGTGAATCAAAGCTCAGTTATTGAGCTTACAACCGGTTATCGGCCAATCTACGAATATAGTGAGGGTCTACTTCAGCCATTCTGTGGCCTCCGATACTAATGCGTGCAGCAGAAATTTTCGTGCAGACTCTGACCGGGAAGACGATAACTTTAGAAGCATGCAGATCGTCTGACAGTATCGATGACCTCAAAGCGAAGGTTCAAGCCAAGGAAAACATACCCCCTGATCAACAAAGACTAATCTTTGAAAGCAAACAGCTCGAGGATGGCCGCACATTGTATGGTGAGACTCTGTTGTGTATTACATGGTCCTATTATGTCTGACCCTTTTCTTACGGGGAGAATATAACATTCAGAAAGAGTCTGTACTGCACCTGGTACTTCGCCTCCGAGGTGGTGGCCACACAGAAATTGAAGCTGGGTTCGCAGCAGGGGGGAGAGTTTCGCAGAAGATCAATCGTGATCCCCTCCCGATCACTGCTTATGATCACGACAGCGTTCAGCGCTTCCATGTCAGCGTCATTAATGCTGCTTACTTCTCCGAGGTCACAGGACTCCCTAATCCGCCATCCCCGGTTACCGCGCAAACATATCTTAAGCTTGGATTGCCATGGTTCGCACTCTATGATGAGCAAATTCCTTTCGCAGATAATACGTCTTCACCTACGCCCCTTACCGACGTACAGTCTATCGCGCAAATCGATGCTACCCGTGCGTCGACGGGCGGAAGCAGTCGTCAAGCAGAATGTGGGTATTGTGCATATGAGATGGCAACCCAGTCCATGGTACCCTGCGGACATGAATTCTGTGACGCTTGTTCGACTGCAACCGCCTGCCCGAAATGCAGTAGGCGGGTGACAGGTCGGACGCGATTTGCAGCCGGGATGCCGATGCCAGGGAAAGAGGATGATGATGGAGTAGATGCGCTCTCGTTGGACGAGAGAATCGTGAAATTACGGACAGGTGCGGCGTCGGGCGCCATCTATTCGTTCAAGTTGAGAGACCATGCAGTCTCTGGACTATGTGGTGAGGGAGATTAAATGGTTCTTTCAGTCGTGACTATTGGCAGGCAAATGTTGTACGAGTAGTAGTGAATGGAATGCATCCTACAGTGAGCATTGGCGGACGGCGTGCTGCAACTTGAAGCGATCAGCTGTGAGGTAATTTGGGAAGCTTTATCAGAGGTCCGGCGGGCAGGACCGCCGTGTTTTCAGCGCCGCTTTTGCCCAAGCGCAGATCGGGGCATAGCTCGATAATAAACCCCAGTGATGGGCCGCCTCTTGTGCGGAAACATCTCGACATGCCAAATCAATAGCTGACCGACCACCAAGATGTCGCCTAAGAATTTATCATAGATACCCATACCTGCCTGCGGCATACGTCGCTAGTCACAAATAGAACAACAACTGGCCAAATCCTGAACCGTACATGCCAGCAAAGCTCGGTGCGGTTAAAATGGGTGAAGAGTGAGCGAAAACTTACCATGTGGACAGGCCGACTCAGTTCTATGCCATAACGCATATTGGTTGTCGGCATCATCAACAGGCTAGAAAACTCACCGATAAACACTGGGACTCGCTGATAGAAATAGAACTTAGCACCTCTTCCATGGGAGTACTTACTCAAGAAAGAGGCTTACGGCAGTTATGGCAACTGCATACTAGTAGCATTCCAAGACGCCAGCAGAAGTTACCTCACTTTAGCAATCCTGGATCCGCATTCCGCAAGTCACTGAGCATGCTCAGCGCGTGGTTCAAGATGAGGGTGACTTACGGTGTCACAAGTCGCGTGAGGTGACAATACGCGAAGCGTGACTAATGCGCGACTTCACACTTATTCCCCAACCCGAACGCCGCCTTTGAATCATGGGAAGCACAAGTAAAACGCTCACTAATTCTGCCCATGAACCCGGATACATGTGTGTTGCTTTCTCGTGTGATGGAAAGTGAGCCGTTTTTCATCCAGTCGCCGAGGCTCTGTTTCTGACGGGATGTACCCAATACTCGCATTGCATCATGTTAAGGCTATCTTATACCGGTGGCTCAGACAGCTTGGTGCGGATATGGCAAATGGATAAAGATCAGTATCAGGAACCAGAAGTCGCATATGAAGCTGACGAGGGAATAACATCTATCGCATGTTCTGTACGTCCTTTCTGCCATGGTCTGTTTCCTCGGAAGCATAACCCCGACGCGCGTCATTCTTGGACCTATGTCGCATCAGAACGAGTATTGGTTGTCTGGAAGCAAAGACTCCGAAGTCCGCAGCTACCTTCACGGAAAACCCGATCTCCATGGATTGATTATGAACGCGGCTAGCGCGTGTATTCGGGCGGTTGCGGTCGACCCCGCAGGGAAACGTATCGCTATTGCAACGGAGTGCGCTCGTTCTTGCACTGCATTGTTCAACTGCTAACAATCCTCAGTGAAACAACAGTCAAGATCGTGGAACTGAAAGAGATTACCAACGTTCAAGTCCTGAGTGGTCACAAGAAATGTGTACGAAAGTTGACTTGGCACCCCTCAGGCACCCTCCTTGTTCGTATATTCCTGTGCACCTACTGGTGATCCTCGGACTAATGAACTATAGACTGCTAGTGGAGCTGATGGTACGATCACTGCGTGGGACGTCTCTGAACGTGAGCCAAAAGTCGAGAGGCTTATCGACGGCATTATTCCGGCCGTCGCAGATACTGAGTAATACCATTGTCTCTGCTTTCCTAACCCATTCTCCCGCTAAGCTATTCTAACTCAGGTCATCAGAGTTCATGCATGATTGTTCTGCAGTATGGCACCCATCTGGACAGCATTTCTTCGTACCTTCTCGAACCCACGGTATGCACGGTGCCTTTTTTACCTGTCAAACACTAAGAACTACGTCGCATAGAAATCGTTGTCATCTCGCGACCGAATTGGGACAAATCTTTCAGCCTCTCAGATCCCAACGCAACAGGCGCCACAACAGCGCTCGCGCTTTCGGTTAACGGAGTCTATCTCGCGAGTGCTTGTAAGGAAGGAATCTTTATCTGGAGTACCCAGACAAAGCATGTTCTTTGGCGGTGAGCAGAGTGAGTACATACGAGAAAATAATCTGACGCAATCTTGGCAGGCATACCGGTTCTCCTGATGCATTGATCACGCAGGTTGCATTCTCACCATCTCAGAATCTTCTTGCGTGGGCGGACACAGGAGGAATACTAACTTGGTGGAGGGACCCAATTCCTGCAGGTTCACCAGATCCTGTGAAAGCAACTGCTGTAGGCGGTGTGCAAGGTGTCTCTGTCAAACGCAAGTCCACACCAACGTTGTGGGGAGAGGATCCAGTTAACGGTGATCTTGATGGTGTTCCTGGAACCGTTGACGACTATGGAAATGACTGGATAATCGATGACATCGGGATTGGAATGGAGGACGAACACGGCGAGAAGCGAGCTGTGGGTGTGGATGGATTTGTGAAAGAAATGGGTATGTTTATTGACATGACTTGTTATTCTTGCTCAGTGTTGATCTGGTAGTGAGCATTACAAAGGCACAACCAGCTTTCCAACCAGGATCAACGCCAATGGACGGCAAGAAACGGTACCTCGGTAGGCTTCCATTCTTCGTACACGATTATATCACCCAATACGGAACTCCCATGTAGCGTACAACATGGTTGGATGGATTGACATCACAGATCAGGATACACATCACATTGTCAATGTCGGTTTTCATGACCTCTCAGCACGCAAGAGCTACCATTTTTCAGACCCTTTTAAATATGATGTGGGGTATCTGGGTGAGTGGATTGAGTGTCTTCCGTTCCAACTCTGTTGATAGATACTGCCTAGGTGAACGTGGTGTACTTCTCGCTTGCCCGCCTGAGCAAGATCACCCCGCCCAGGTGCAATACAGGCCCTACGGAACTTGGTCAGCCCAGGGTGACTGGACTTATATTCTTCCTTTGGGTCAGCATGTCCTCGGTCTAGCTGCTGGAGGAGAAAGACCTATGCGTTCATTGCGAGATCCGTCGTCATCTGGAGGAGATATCCAGGGTCAGGGGAATGCTGTGGTTGCCACCAGCGCCGGAGACCTCACATTTTTGAGTGGGTCCGGTCTTGAACGTATCGTGCTAGGTCTGGAAGGCGAGTATGTAACTATGGCTGCTGGAGAGGAATATGTGGTGGTTATACATAGACCAGGTGCCACTACCATCGACGGTAAGTACTTGTAATTTATATGTTGTACGGCGTACTCAACCGTTTACCACTAGGCTCACAGGGGTTGATGGCAACGTTGATATCTTTTGATGACTTTGAGGTGCTCCAAGCGAAACCACTACCGATACCCAAAGGCCACATGCTTAAATGGATTGGTATAACTGTGGAAGGGGTGCGTTTTTGCCGTCATCACCCCTATGCCATAGTGACGCGTCCTTGGTAGGCTCCCGCCATATATGACTCCGCCGGGTTCGTGCATATTATGATCAACTTCCGACGGCCCAACCGCGCGACCTGGGCGCGCCTACTGGACACAAATACGCTTGAACGTAAGCAAGGGAAGGATGAATCGTATTGGCCAGTTGGTTTATCGCAAGATACTTTAACATGCGTCATCTTGAAGGTACTTGCATATCTTGCCTTTTGTTTCCTGTGTGGAACCTATGGTTTGTCACAGGGCAGACAAGAACATCCAGGGTTTCCGAGACCGCTCACGCAAGAACTGCTTGTTAGACTCCCCTTCCGGAATAAGGACCCAGTCGAATCTTCTATTGAAGAGAAGTATGTTGATATCGTGTTCTCCTTGCTTCCTGCTTATCTCCTTGAAGACTTGCTCGAGAACGGATGCACATTAATCTGGCCCGTGATGCGCTAGGTGATGAGCTGACGTCGTCCGAGCTGGATAAGCGAGAAATTGAACTCGACAAATTGATCATTAAACTCATCCAAGCGGCTTGCAAAGCGGATAAAGCGCCTCGTGTTCTGGAGTTAACCAGGCGTTTGCACTTCACACACTCCATAACTGCTGCCAGTCAGCTCGCGGGGTTCTATAAACTGATAGGTCTTCAGGAGAAGATTGACGCGATCAAACGGTGGCGCGAAGATGGACCAAGCCCAGCGGAGGAGGCAAGGGAACGGAGGCGGCGACTCGAACAGGAGGATGTATACATGGAACGGCCGAAACTACTGCAAAACTTCGACCCTCCTCCCAAGATTGAGAGACCGGGTTTAATCCGCTCGACAGGAGTCATCGAGCATTCAGAATTCACTAGCTCAAACGCGCCTGTTCGATTATTCAATGCACGACATGCTCAAATAGCTACACGCTCGCCTTCCCCCGATGGGAAGAGGAAACATGACGAAGTGGACAATCTTGCATCAAATGGTCCGGATGCAGATGCAAAGCGTCGGGCAATCGGTGGAATCGACGCAAGTATTCCTTCTCCGAAACGTGAGCAGGTTCTCAAGAAGCTTTAAGAAATCACGATTGAATGGTGTTTAGGAGACAATCCATTTGCTCGCAGATCGGCTGGGGAGACAAAGAAGAATCCCTTCGCACGGAAACTCGAGCCCATCAAACCAATCCAACAGAGCGAGAGTTTTTTCAACAAAGTCGAAGCCATTGAGGCTGATCAAAGCAAACAACGTAAGTTTCTTGCTTGTCACTTTCTCAATATTAATATTCGAGCCTCACGCCATTTCCACCAGGCGCTACAAACAGGAAAGGGAAAGACAAGGAGAGGAAGGACTTGTCCAGACAGACAACCCTCTTCGGGCTCCCTTCAAAACCGCCAGCTGAAAAGAAAAAGAGGCCTCTGAAGAAGGGAGAGGAACCGGAAACCGGAGCAAGTGACATTGAGCCTCAAGTTCCAGATGTCGACATGTCAGAGGTGCCCCCTCCATCAGAAGCTGCCACTCTAGTAGAAACCCAGGACCCCAAGGGGGCGACTACCGAAGATACTCAGCTCATCGAGGAAGATGATGTTCCAATTGAATGGGAGGCATCACCGCCACCGTCCCCTCGGTAAACCGGATGTAATTCTGAAGATGCGTCAGGAAGGTCTCATTGAAGCTTCATCTCTTTGACACAAGATCTTTCGTTCAAAAATGACATTGTGTTGTTCACAGTAACATATAGACATCTGTACTCCATCTCTACGAGCGGCTGTGATGGACTTGGCGCACAAAGTCTATAATATATTTCAAACGTATTCGTTCACACGATGGACAGGACAGCAGCATCCATGCCAAGTAAAAATTCGAGTTAAGGCAAATGCGCACCTGGGTAATGGGTGCCTTTGGGTAGGACACTGATCTCTAAACCATCTACCATGGATCGCAGAAGAGAAGAACAGTGTTGTCCCATTCGGCCTAGGGTCTTAGACTGAAACAGGTACAAACTTGCCACGTCTTAGACATTTTAATTGGCGAGCTACACAAATACGGTGCAAGATCCCGGGGTTAGTGAGCCCTCCAGACATAACGTCAACTCAGACACTCCATGCAGGCGCCTGTTTCAAACTACGGGATAGTTGTCGTCGGAAGTTTTCAGCTTGCGGTGTTAAGGACCTTCTTCCTGCTCCAAAGGCTCGAACGGACAAATCAGGAGCAAGTGTTTCAGTGGCCCATCCGAAACTTGATTGATGATTCATCGATCACCCCAATTCCAAGGTTGAACTGAGGTCAGCCCGCAGAATTGGGGTTGAGTGAATATATTTTATCCTCAATTCAGCTTTGTACGTGAGCATTAGGTGAGCTCGCCGTCCCAGTTGTGGTTGTCCCCCTGAGAAATCCGAGGGGATACGTCGGTCCCATTGCGTGTCACAGCATCCGGTTGACATAGGGGAGAGATATCGTTACGGCGCGATCCAGCGGACAAGAAAATTTCCGATTCTTTGAAAGGTTTGGCACATGAGTGGCATAACTTGGGCGCCGTTCTGCAGCTCAGCCCACCGTAGGGCCACGCTGGCACCCCGGTGCTGGTCAAATGGGCGCAGTTGCCGTAAATCATCTGCGTACCTGACGGAAAGCGCGACGGGGGTCCGAATGACCGCCGTGGTCACTGGGCATAAGGTAGACGCGTGAGAGAGAAGAGAGGCATCACGAGGGACGCTCCAACGATAAGAACGAGTGTAAGATTACCTACCAGGAGTGCTGATGGAAATATCGTGTGAGAGTTGTGTGTTTCCGTTGGCACGTGTTCAGCATTGTCGGAGAAGATGTCCTCCCTGCCCGTGCTTCATCGCTGACAATAATTGCCATACCGTCCTTCACCATGTCTCTGTCCCCAACCGCTACAACCTCAAATAGCTCAGACGTGCCCTCGAAACGGCGTCGCACGAACAGCATGGTACCAATCAATACCCACTCTCAGCAGGGTATGTCCCAATCGCCCGCGGAGGGATCGGTTCCTCCGTCCCAACCTACTGCGCACATCCCGAAGCGCGGTGCCAGGGCATGCACCGCTTGCAGAAAGGGGAAAAATAGATGTGAGGGCGAGGTAAGCTCCCTGGGCGGCCCTTTGCTTTACCGTCCCGCAATTAACTCGCTGGCCCGCCCTCCCGCACCGGCCCGGCACCGTTTCGGATAGGCACCGTGTCGTCGATGCCAGCTCAGTGGTACACCATGCATCTTCGAGAAGCCGGAGAAGAAGAATGTTCAACCAGTACCTAGTGCTAGCGTGGAGTATGTTTATACCCATAAATTTTCCTCTTCTCTGACAATAGTCAAAATAGGCGCCTATCACGCCTCGAGGGCCAGTATTTGGTAAATTTTAAACTGTCTATCGATGGAGAAGCCCCAAGTTGAGGTGATATGTCATAGGTCATGCAGAGTCAGATGATTGGAATGCAATCGTCGTTGGACCGCATCTTGTCTGCAGTACAAAGTCAAGGTCAATCTAGCAACCAGCAGCCTGGTTACTCCACAAATGTAGGACAAGGATCCGCCCGTGACGCTGGTCCCTCCTATCCTCTCCGTAGTCGGTATGTCGGATATATTCAGGGCTGGGAATAATACCAACCCGTTTTCCCGTTCAAGCTTTCCCCCCCTCCCCGGCTTTGCTCCTCCGGTATGTCCACCTTGCCTTTTAAAGGTACAACGCTAACTGTGCATGCAGCCACACAAGTACGCCACGTATGGAATTGTCCCAAGCACTGCACCATCATCAGAAGATGAATCCGAGGACACACTCCCACGCGCCACACTCAATGCCCCTATCGAGGCTCTTCAAGGGTTGGCCAATGCAGCTGCAGAGGCAGCAGCAGCGCCATCTACCGCTCCTCCCATGTGGGTCATGTTTCAACCGAATATAATTTGCCTTTACCAGCTGAGTTGGCTTCAGTGTGAAGAAACGGCAACGAGCAGAACCAATTCCGAAGAATGCGTTCCCGCACGTCATCGAAAAGGTATGTATTCTCATCACGAGCTCTCCTCGAACTTCATACAAGTCTACTGGCCATACTCCCCAGAGGCTCGTTTCCGAATCCGAAGCCAGAGAACTATACCACATGTGAGCCCTCCTTGACTAGGCACCCTCTCGCTTATGTTGGTTTTGTACAGTTTCTTTGCGGGGTGCCATCTTTTTATCCCACTCTTTGATCCCAATTACGATACGTTTGAGAGTCTAATGGAACGCACACCGTGGACGTTCGATTCTATTCTCGCCATTGCCTCTAAAATTCGTAGTGGGAATGCACCTCTTGGCCCCACGTTTTATAAGTGCTTGGAGGAGGCGCAAGGCATTGCTAGATCCTCGCTGTTCGGTCCTGTGGTAAGGAAAGAAGCAGTGATGGGTGAGCAGCTTCGCGTTCGTGGGATTTAGTGGATAATATTGCCCTTGCAGGGATGTTACTTCTTGCTGCCTGGAGCACGAACGGCTGGCTCCCAAGTGGCCATGCTATGCGCATGGCACTAGATCTCGGGTTACACCGGGCGCTAGAAAAACTTGCTGATGAGTCGGGAAAGCAGCGCTCCGAAGAAGAAGAGCGGGATCTTGGTACGTAAGCCTTGCTTGACGGTGCAAGGTTCAGCTAGAAAGAATCTTAGTTGTATCTGCGCGGATCTGGTTGTGTCTCTACTGGTTTGATCATCAGTGAGTTTCTTCCAGGACTGTTCTCCACAACCTGATCATTACGACATAGAATGAGTTTGGGGACTGGTCGACCCATTGTTCTACGAGATGAATGCTCTATCAAGCATTGTCGTCGTCTTCTTACACATCCCATGGCATCGCCCACAGATGTCCGCCTCATCTCGCTGGTCGAGTTGATTGCTCAAAAAAGTTTGTTCTATTTCGCTGTCCTCATTTACCTTGCATGACGTCATCGCGTAGCCCAGATATACGAGACTCTCGCACCGCTGAACGGGGAGGTCAACCATAACACGCTTGCGTTCATCCGTAGAGCCAACGTTGCCCTTGACAAGTGGTGGGCAGACTGCGATGAACTACATCGTAGGCACTCTCTCCGATGCATGAAGCTCCACTCACAAACTCTTCTAGGTCAGACCATGGATGAAGAATCTTTGTTACGCAAAATTCTCGCTGGAGAACTTCATTATGCGAAGCTTTGGTTGGTTTGTGTCGCACTGCGTGGTGTATCGTGGGACAAGATGCCTTTTGAGCAGCGCGAGCTCGCTTTCCAGGCCAAGGATGCCGCATTCAATTGTTTGTCCATCTTTTTGAACTCTACTGCGTATCGGTGTGTTGCATTGCTCGAATTATCTCGACAGATACCGAACCAATTCTGTTATAGAGCTGCCCTCCGTTATGCTGTGCACGACAGCCTTGTCACTTTGGCTTTCTCTGGCTTGTTCTTACTTAAAATGGCCAATCTTTTCCCTACAGAATTGGACTTGGCTGCAATAATGAGTCAAGTCGAACAGTTGGCACAACTACTATCCGATGTAGCCGCAGAACGGTCAGTTTTATATGGTAGCTTGTTCTTCGCAAACGTCTCTCTGACACGTGGAATTCCCAGTTATGCACTCACGTTGCGGATCATGCTTGCAAACCTGCGCCGCAAAGTAGGTATGCTTCCCGGAATCGCCGCGCCAATCCAAAACTTGCCTCCACCATCATTACCGGAGGGTATGGTCGGCCCGTACGTCGACACACACGCCGTGGGCCCACCTCCGTTGACGATGGAAGAGCTTGGTTTTTCCTGGCCGGGTGATCGGGGTATGGTTAACCCTTCAACGATTCCAGTATGGATACGAGAGCAGGTGTGTGATTTCTCCTTGGCATTGTTGGAGTTTACCTCACCATCTGGTCATTCCACTGTTAGAGCCTCACGGACCTCGGCCTCCCCATCAACGGCTCCGATGGCATCTTCTTGAATATGCATGGAACAAATGGTTGGTCCGCGGACTTTGCACCTACGCCCGAAGCCTGGTGATTATTTTCACCCTTGTTTAACTTTTGTACTAGTAGAGTTGACGAAACCTTTTTTCTTGTGCGATTTCACATCCATATACGAAGGCAATCATGGGCGTTCGCCTGTGCCGCATGATCGCTCCCCGGTTTTGGCGCAAGATAATCTCAGTTTTTCGGTCCTATTCTTGTCTGTAACGAGATTCTGAATTTTCACACTTCGTGAGATTCCCCCTTTTACTGTGCTGTATCGTTACACTGGATTGTGGCGGCATGATGCCCGTGTCTATATATAACCTCAAGTTCGATAAGATGTGCATTGTTTGCACGTACCTATGCCTCGTATCGGTGCTCAATGTATCATGCTCTGGCTGAACAACCCCGGAAGAATACATCTCTGAGTGCAATTCTGGAAACGTAGTAGGTACACGGCTGCGCAGTGGCGGGATGATAATGAAAACCTTCACTCGTCGTCTTCGTCGCTGTCTTGTTCTTGAAGGAACTGTAATTGTCAGTATGACTTTGAATGTATAAAGGAGGGCGAAAACAATATCATGCCTTGACGAGCGCCTCAGTGCTCTTGAGGAAGTGTTGCCTCCCTTGGGGCTTGGATCCCTTCTGGTACCAATAAATGATGGCCTGATCCGAGATGCAGTCCTTGTTGTATAAGACCTGTGAACGAGATGAGAATCGACGCTGTGCAGACGGCAGAAGATATATGCCTTGAGGATCTGGGGGAAAGCCTTCATGATACGCGTATCCTCGTAGCAGTGTATCTGGACCTGGTTGATCAGGGCAACTTCGACCTTTGGCCCTTTGCAGAATGCCTCGAGAATGGGGGTGAATTTCTATCCGGCGCACGACAGTCAGCCAGTGGTGAGTTTCGATGCGCGGATAAGGCGCGTACCCCTACTTCACGCAGCGCAAGGCCCTCTATCTGGTCTGGCCGCGCACTCCAATCTACGGAAGCCATGAGACCCTGCCAGACGCATTGGATGAGCTCCGTATCAGGGAGCGATTGCTCCTCTAGTTTGCTCTGTATCACTGAAATGATCTGGTTCGCGCAACCCAATCAATTGCGCCTAGCGGTCAACCAAGCAATGTGCACGTACGCTCTCCGCGGACTCTCCGTGTCCAGAAAGGCTCTTAAGTTCCGCTACGATTTGTTCTTTCGCGAGGGCATATTGCTTCTTGGTGTACCATTCAGCTACCTGGGGGAGACCTTCCTTTCTGAAGAAGTCGTCAAGAATTTTGGCATCCCGACGGTTGGGAGGGAAGAATAGAAGAAGATCTTTAATGTTTCCGCGCTTGAGAGCAGTAGCGAGGTGATCCATCGATTGATCGGCCAGGTAGGCGCGGAATATGATGGTCAGGACGGCGACAGATGCATCTGGTGGGGTGGTCACGTGGTCAATTCGATAACACGAGAAAGGACGAATTACAGACCGTTTTTTACGAGCTGATCCTTGGTGAGACTGTGTAGACAAGCAGTGCCAGCGATGCCTTGGGAAAGAAGGAGGCCAATGGTGATGGCAAGCTTGTCGCGCTGGTCGGGTGACCAGCGATTGATGTATTGAAGAAGACCGGGGAGGGTGCGCTCCTCGAGAGGTTTCTGAAGATATTTGTATCTAAGAAGAATGAAGTGTGGGTAGCGTCGGGAATACGGCACAAGTATACCTTCTGATGAGTTTGTTAAGGACTTCGACGTATTTCTTCAGGTCCTCGACCGATGCAGGGTCCTTTGCGTTGAAGACGGTAAATGGGGAGGTGGGGGCACCGTCATCGATGTAGGAACCGCCGGGCTGGATGAGGCCACCGACGAGGATGATTTCGAAGAGGGTATCTGCATATTTCAAGAACTCAAGTGTGGATCCAGCCTGTATGAACTTTGTAGTAAAGGTGTCAAAATCGTTCTCTGGGACAGTTTCAAGATGTTTATAGAGTTGGTCTCTGAAGACTGGAGTGGGAGGTGAGTGTGGGTACGTCTGTGGGTGGGATGGCGTGCCTGATGGTTCGTGCTTTGCTTGGGCTTTGACTGCACCTTTCCTTGCTTTTATCTTTACGCCCTGTAACGAAGGCTTTGAAGCGGTTGGTTGCTGAGACATCCACAGTTTTCGAGGGTATCGAAAAAGGTGGACAATCAGACGGAAGGAGGACAGGGTAGACTGGTCGGAGATACCCGACACCCACAATCTACAGCTATACCGCGTTGCACGTGACTCGCCAGTTAATGGGTACTGCCAAAGCTTCGCCTCCTCTTCTTCCCCATCCACGACCATCCCCCATGGCGACACCTCGGTTTTCAGATTCCCCAAACGCCCGTTCAAAGTCGATCACCACCGCAGATGGTCTCGACACATTCGGGGTACGTTTCTTCAGAATGCCCGACAAGCGAGATAACCTCATCGCGTATTCGTAGATCCTCAACCAGCACTCTGTCGGAAACACTGCATTCCAGGTCGGCGTGTCCGAGGACAAGGGAACGCGCAGGTTCATGGAAGACGCGCACTCTTTCGTCGTCGATTTCGCCGGCGTCAGAGGACAAGGATTCTTTGCTGTGTTTGATGGCCATGCCGGAAAACATGCCGCCGAGTGGTGCGGCCAACATTTTCACGAGGTAGATATCACAATTGTACCCTAACCACAGCCCTAACCCCATTATACTTCCTCGCGACAGTACCTTCTTGACTCCTTGCGCACCTCCTCGTCAACTATGATCCCTGACATCCTTAACGAGACATTCCACAGCGTCGACAGACGTATATCTCGCCTCTGTGAGGAATCCGATGGAAAAATTCACTCGGGCTGCACAGCCGTGACTGCCTTTTTGCGTATCGAAGATGCGGACGGCCGACAATCATTTCTTACGTCTCCGATCGCCACCGAGCCACTCGCCGCAACCCCTGGCCCAGAGGATACCAAAAGCTCCAGAAGCGGTTCCGAATCCCCTGTCAGCGACTCGGGTGAAGAAGCTTCTGGATCTGATAAGACAAGCAAGAAAAACAAGAAAGTCAAGGGTGTATCACCTACCAGCCGAATTGCACGTGCTTTGAAACACCTCAGCGGAGGTGGTGGCTCGCCTCCACCCTCGCCTGGTACCCCAACGCCTTTTCCCGCCCCAGTGAACCACACGAATACCCCTACTGTGACATCGCCTCCCCCATCACTCCGCCGCGTGCTTTACAGTGCTAATGCGGGCGATGCGCGCGGGGTCCTTTGTCGAGCGGGAAAGGCCGTGCGCTTGACATACGACCACAAAGGTTCTGACAAACAAGAAGCAAAGCGGATCACGGATGCTGGCGGTTTTGTCATGAGTGGACGCGTCAACGGTGTGCTGGCCGTCACGAGATCTTTGGGCGATTCCTCCATGAAGGAATTTGTCGTTGGATCTCCCTACACCACTGAGACGCAACTGTGCGACGACGACGAATTTTTGATCCTGGCATGTGACGGGGTACGTACTGCCCCTTTGACCGCGCACTTGCCTATCTAACGCCGTAAAGTTATGGGATATCACGGGCGATCAAGGCGCCATTGACTTGATACGGAACATTGAGAGTGCACAAGAAGCAAGTCAGACACTCGTTCGGCACGCATTAGCACAACAAACCAACGATAACGTGACGGTTGTCGTTATCCGCTTCAAGCATGCTACCCCACGGGCCAGTGGGAAGATTAATTGAAACTTGGCCATTTACTTTACAAAGTTCCATCTGATATATTAATTGTAAAAGGCCTAGTTCCCCATCCCGTGTGTCTATTTTACCCTTGTAACCCGTCTCATTTGGTTGGTCGTCGTGTCGACATCGTCATGAGGGTAGCATTTCACTCCACGCTGATGTAGCATGCCGCTCATTATGGCCGCAGATGATAGCTTTGCTACGTAGACGCGAACATGTATCCGAGATATTTGACGTGATCAACGGATAAGGTCGGTGTCCGGCAGTGCACTAGTAGGACCACTACCGTCTCGCAAGTGAGAATCGCAGGTGATACATATCATTTTGACATACAAGAAAACCATAAACAAAACTAACGGCATAGATGAACATACCCCACTGCAGTGTGCCCTACACACCGAACCCCCACCTCTTCAGACGTACTCGATGGTGGCGGTAGATCCGCTGGTGGTAACCGACGTGAGAACTTTACCGTTCTGCTCAATGTCGATGATGGTGGCACCAGAGGGGGTGTAGGTAGTGCCACCAGGGCCAGAGGCAATGGCGCTAGAGAAAGTCACGGTGCCAAAGTCCACGAAGGGAACAAGGGTACCGTTCTCCTCAATGTCTTCGACAATCCACTCAGCATTCTGCTCGCAAAGAGCGTAAGAAGAGGTGATTTCCTGTGTGACGGTCTGGCCAGTGGTCAGGTTCTCAATGACTGCTGCACCAGAAGTCGTAGAGAAAGCAGTAACGGTTGTCATGATAACGTCACCAGCGCTGATGCTGATGCCAGAGAAATCGTAGGCGTGGTCGGGGAACCACTCGTACCAAGCTATTCAGCGAACGGACGATGAAAAACAGTTCGCCCAAAAGTTCGACGTCTCTCACCATCGTACGAGGCCGTTCCGCCGCTGAGCGTGAAGTCGACGCCAGTCTGGAGAATAGCGTTTCCGCAGGTGTCACCGTCGATACCAACCCAAGCAGAGGCAGCACCACTAGTGCCCGAAAGGGTGGGGACGGTAAAGGTACCAGTAACAGTGGTGAAAGTTCCCTGTTGGCGAATGGATGAGATCGTGGATGATCGTGGAACAAGGGAATGATACAAACGTCGCCCTCAGCCCAAACAGCACCAGCCCAGCTGGAGCTGTACTCTGCGTTGGAGACAGTGCCAGCAGGCGACTCGACGCGATGGATGGGTTGTGACTGGCGATTCTCGCGACGACGAGTAAGACGAGCCTCTAGCCGAGAAGAGGGGGCAGCGAGAGCCACAGAGGCGAGCAAAAAATTGCTGAGAAGGGCAAACTTGGAGATCATGGTGAGGATGAAGCAACTGTAGATTAGAGAGTTCAAAGATCAGGCCATATTGTAAAAATGAAGACCGGCAAGTGTCGAGAAAACTCGGGGAACTTCAATTTGAGTCCCACAAATGAAAGTTCACTGAAGCTTCACCATCTCGGGAACCGCCGACTGGTGTCGGCAGTAACCTTGCTTGATAGATGTGACCGAATACAGCATTGTGATAACAATTTTATTCCATACGAGGAGAGCGATGCGTGTCGCCGGCGGAGGATGGGGACACCGAGTGCGCCTACTCGAGTCGGCGCGTTTAGTGTCCTTGCTGAGCGAAGTCGACGACGACAAGGTAGTATAAGGCGGGGGAATCTGGGAGCCACTGGCGAGTGCCACCTGCCGGCAGGCCAGCGGCATGACGGGTCGCCGATCGGCTCCGTAACTGGCGGTAGTTGAGCGCTGAGCGCTGAAGTCCCGACGTGGGCTAGTCTCCCGGAGCCAGACCCAAGGAGCAGAAGATAGTCGTTCTATGGGCGGACCGGAGATTAGGTCTGACGATACATTCCTGTGCGTGGACTCCGCAAATGAGTGACTGGTTGACCACCGAATCGATTAGCATACAGGAACCGTCGTATGGCATTTCGTAAGCTTTCCTTTAGGAAGTCCGAGAGGAGCTTCCCGGACGATGAGGCGGCTGAATCGGGAGGCTGAAGTGGTCGGCTCAGGATCACTGAGGAGAACTGAGGAGCACCACCGAGGAGCACCGCACCACGTGCACGGGCCCACACGTGACGGTCGACACCACGCGGTGGACACAATTGGCACTGAGGGTTCATAGGAAACTCAGTGGGTGAGTACTGTACCATCATAAAAAGTGGTCAGTATCAAGAGTGTGTGATAAATGCAACAGCACTTAGGGATTGGCACGGGTACTTCCATGGGTACCGAGGCCTATACCCATGGTGCAGGTACTGGAATAACGACCCGCAGGTCGCCTGGGCCGTGAGGGCAAGAGTGTGCGGTGTCAGGGGAGGGTGAACCTGCTGTCTGCGCGTGTGTGTTGCGCTGTTCCTACCACCTAGTCTCTCATCACTCTTGTCGCCTTTGCCATAGTTTCGGTGCCTCCAGTCGTCCTCAACGTCCTGGTTCATCTCGATTACCGTATCACCGCTGTCGTCGCTCGTATCGCCTCTAGTAGGGCCTTCCTGGTCTCGTTGCATCTGCGTGCCAGGCTCGTGTACTCACCTGCCAAAGAGAGGGACTGTGAGCGCACACATGTGATCGATGTTGGGAGTTGAAGCAAACAATCAGCGCACCTTACGGGACGACAGAGATGTACCTGAAGCACCCGAGCACCATCCAGCGGCCCGTCCGAACAATCCTGACACGAAACAGAGGAGCACGACGGGGCGCAATACATTCGGTCGCATCCCCTGCCCTCGGCCTCGGCCTCGACCTGCACGTCTCGGCGTGTCCTTCCGGCCTCCTGGCTGTGCTTTCATGTGCAACATTCCCATTTCGTTCGATACCGGTCTGGCTCTCTGGCTCCGAGTTAGTACTGGCGCTCGTGTACACGGTGTCCCTGCCTTGTCAGGCAGTAGTACTTCAGGATTCCCTCAGGCTAGTCGACACATGTCGACGCCGCCCTCAACCGTACCCTCCCACTCTCGACACTTTCGACCGCCACGGTCCGCAGACTAGAAACAGAAAACGCTATACAAAGGTCCAAGACCCAAGCACTACAAGACCCCGATTCTCTCCCACAAGACTGGACCACCAACGTTGCGGGTATTAAATACTAAGCTACCCAGGCCTCCTGATCAGACCGGGGACACAAAGTACAGTCATCCACCGGCAAATGAGTCACAAAACCTTCGAGTGTCTCCCACTGCACAACAACACAAATTATAGCGGATCGGAGCGGTTCACTGGGTTAGAACAATGCTTCTGAGGATCAGAATTAATTTTTATTAGGATCGAGAATGTCGTCGTGTAGCAGCAGAGTGCGAAAATTATCTGGCATTATCTTGTGCCCACGCACAAGTGAGTCACTCCAAATCAGGTATATCACGGGTATCGCCGCTTCCGCGTTATGTAAATAATGTTCGAGATGATCAGTCAACGACGCTTCCACCATCCGACACGATTCCTTCATCTGCCTCATTGTCGTTCTTTCCTCCATCTCCACCTGCATCCTCCCCAGTCACAGCTGGTTTCGGGATTGGTGGCTCCAACTTCCCCTGCTTTGGTCTGTTCCACTGCACCCGATGTCTTTTGACTTTCACCCTTTCTCTTTCCTCCTCCCACGAGTGCAATTCCTCTCTGTATGCCTGCTTCCGGCCCTCGTTTCTCTTGTGCCTCTCATTTTCTGCCTCCTGCCATGTGACCATCAAAGCTGCCCGCTCTTCTCAGTGTTTTCGGCGGGATTCTCGTGCAGCATCTTCCTCCTCGCATGCATTCTCATGTTGGACAACCCAGTTGTAGAATTCATCGCTGGTGAGTAGCCTCAGTAGGCCATCTCCATTCAACTGACCTTTCTTCCTTTTCTTTTTTTGCTTTTCTTCCTGTGTTGCCAATTGACCCAAGAGCCGCTCACAAAACATAGATTGCAGCACCATTGTGGATTGCATTCCGACCAGTGCACTCTTGTATCGTGTCTCGTGGGCATATGCCTCTTGCAAAGCATCCTGGTAAGCCTCTTCTTTTTCGTTTTCAGGTTTGTCTTCTAACAGAGTGTGCTGGCGTTTTCGGGTAGGTGTCTGCGGTGGAAGGATATACTCCGGAAGCTGATGTGATGAAGTAAGTGGACCTTCGTCCACGAGAAAAGACGCGGATGTGGATGCAAGTGATTCAACTGTATCTTTTGCTACTGAGTGCCATGTTGGGCGGTTTAAGGAACCAGTGACTGCGCAGTCAGTGGTGGTGTTGCTGACTTCGTTGGTATCATTGGTAGTAAATTTGTGATACTGGGACATTGCTAACGAGATCGCGCGAACAGGACTCGGCTGTGGCAGTGGCAGTCTTCCCTCCAACGAGGTCTCGAGGCTGGGTGCCATCATTTTCTCTGTTATGACATCGGGATTCCATGGCCAGACACCTGTCTTTTTGAATGCTGCTTTGATTGTGTCGGCGGTGAGCGCTTTTCGGTGAGCCCTTCCATATACTGAAATAAAGTTTTCCTTTGTGACCTTTTGTCGCCTAGAGCTCTCGAATGCATCCCGTTCTTGAGTCCAGTAATGCTTGAGTGGCCCAAAAATGACCACATTGAGTCCCTGGTAAACATGTGTGGAATGTGCTGGGTAGCAGAGCACGTGAATGTGGTTTCGCCGTGCATAATCTAGGAACCCTTTCGTATAGTGAGAATTATGTCCATCGACAAGGAGCAAACGTGCCCGTCCATTTGCTTTTTGACGTGTTTTCTCCTCGAAGTCTTGGATCCACAGCTGACCAATCTCGCCATCTGTCCATCCCTTCGGGGAATGTGCAATGCTTCACGAGGCACTGTAAGTTTCTAATCTTGTTTAATATCAAATACCACTCACGATGCTTGTAAACTATTGTCTTGATGCCAGCTTGTTGAAAATGCCTGCCCCTTGTATATAACAGATGGTGGGATGTCCTCGCCATCTGCACAAATTGTTACCACGACGGTGATGTTCTCCCGGTTTCCATCACGTTGCTGATGTTGAAGCTTTTGCTTTGCAGCCCCGATAACATGGTCCTTGAGCCCACCACCCGGCTGAAAACCGGTCTCGTCTGCAGCCCATATGCAATCTGGGTCAATCTTCTCTTCGTCAATCATGGTACGGAGTAGCGAGTACCATGCCTGGTTTGTATGCTTGTTGACAGCACAACCTCTTGCAGTGTTGAGTGAGCTACTCCAATATCGTCCTAATTGATCACTATGGCGTGAAATGAATCGGTCTGTCCAGTTTTTCCCAACACCAGTCTCTGGAAAGGCATCACCCAGTCGAGCTTTTAAGAGACAGTTGGCATGGAGCTTGAGTTTCTTGTGGTTGAATGGAAAGCCTCGTGCAGCAAGATCGAGGCAATACTTCAGGATAGATTCTTCTTCTTCATTTGTGAACCATGCACTCTTGTCGGTATTGGCCTCACGGTGGCTGTGCCCCCCTTCCAGTCGACGCCGAACAGTGTCCGGGCTCACTGTAACTTCTTTCCATTTCTTCTGCCATTCTGTCTGCACCTCATTGCAGATTTTTCGTAGACTTCTCCTGTTGTTCTTCGGCTTGGCCTGCTCCTCTGTGTATAGTTGGATTGCCCTTGCCAAAGCATCTTCCTGGGCCTGCGAGATCCCTTGTTTCTTTTGCAAGATAGACTTGGCCCGTCCAACCATTTTCTATGGGATAAAAAACTGACACTGTGCCCCACTCCGAGTCTGAGTGACTCGCTTACTCTCCATTCTACGCATACCATAATGAGTTTATCAATCTTGATAAACATAAGATTAGATGTTAGATACACACCACAATAGACCCTTCATCGGCATTGTCATGGCAGGCTATGAACACATGGCCTGCATTTGAAATGTAAGAGACACACTCATCAGACCCCGAAGTATGTACCAGTATCACAGAGAGGTCATTTCAATTGCTGCATGCCGAACACGAGGGGAAAGAAGCAATTGTGTACAAGTTTATTGATAATAACTATCCTGGCTGCATGATGCAAAGAAATTTCTATAAGACAGTACATGCTCAAGCATAAGAAGCATTAATTGCGAAGTTGTCATGCCTGAGGAAGTTGAAAATTCCGGCGGGAAAGTCAGTTGACGCATTTGCTGGTGGTGACGCATTTGCCGGTGGATGACTGTAGTGTACAGAGCCCACACCCTCTATGCAAATAAGTGCTCAGGAGCATTTTCCCTCGGACCGGTCGCCCCCGGGCCTCCGCCTTAGTGTGTTATGTAGGCCTAGCTATGTCAGTTGCTGCATAACAATATACACTGGTCCGAAGAAAAAAGGAACATCGCGGCGCCTGTTATCTCGCGGGAGAATTTCCAACTCCCCCAGCACATAGACCCTCCGGTCGAGAGGACAAGGTCACGGAGTTTCGCGTTGTAGTACGATAGCCCGCGCGCGCAGGTAGCACAGTTGTGGTATCACAACTTGAATGTAACCTCTTTTATTCGCTTCCTCTCTGCCCTCTTGCCGTCACGAGGACCGTCTTCTCCACCAACCCCACCACGACTTTCTCGCCGCTTTCGTTTCTTTGCTTTCTCAAGTCGTTCCGCCTCTTCTTTGGCACGCTTCGCTTTCTGGGTTGCCTGGGCCTCATCCGTGAGCCTCGCAAGGTGTTTAAATGCATCTTCGTCACTTTCCTCCTCCTCCTCCTCGCCCTCCTCTTCTCCTATTTCTTTACCACTTACCTCAACTTCCGGTGTCTCATCCCGGTGAAAAGCGGAAGAGGAGGCCTCCTTGTCGGGGTGCGGGACATGTCCCGGGGAGAATGGGTCTGGTTGGATAGACCCTTGTAGTGACAACATCTCGTTTGCTACCGTCAGCCTGTCGAACTACGTGTTCAATAAGGCACCATAGAGTAAAAGAACCCACATTGTCAGGATAGATTCAAAAGAGGAAGAACATACCCGATCACCGTGAATTCAACGTAACCATCCGGATCGCCAAGTCTTGATCCCGTCAAATGGTGTACCCAACGACCACTACTTTCTGCTTCTTGGGCCTCTTCAGGGGTCTTTGGCCCGGCGGGATCGCTCATCTCTACGTCCGCTTCCTCATCAGCTGGGCCTTTCGGTTCGCTACATGTGGCCCAATCTCTTCCTTCTCCAAACTCTGGATCATTTTCTGCTGGCCCATACTCGAAGGTCCATTGATCTTGTGGAATATGATGTCGAGGGATCGAGACATTGAAAGTGCGGTGCACAAGAAGGGAAATATGATCAGGAGAACACAAGTTTATTCTGCCCACTGCACAAGAGTAGAACGATGTTCACACATTGTGGTGCAGAGGGAATAGCGACAGCATAAGTAAGAGCAATGAACGAGATCAAGAACGATAATGCATACCTAGTTTCATTGAAACTCGGGGTCCCCAGACGGTCGCGTCGAAGCTCACGTTACACACAACAAAAGGGCAATCACCATGTATACTTGCAGTCTGGCTCAGGAACCGTATGTTTGAATGCGCCAAGAGCACACCTTGCAAGGATGGTATATACCTGTCCGTTGAAGGATGCAATTACCGATTAACGCCTGCCCATCAACAAAGGAGGCGCGCAGTCACAGATTCCAACGCTCACCGCATAATCATACTATCTAGCATTTCTTCCACCCCGGAGCGGAGATCGGAGGCAAAGACAGGGGGGACGGACAGGACGAGGCTGGCGTTGATTACGTGGAACTCACTCGGGAGGTCCAACGCGCGTGATTTCCCCTTGTCTTTGGGAGATTTTGGCTTCCGCTTTTGTGGCGACAAAGCATCTTCCGAGGGAGGAGCGGTTGCCTTGTGTCGTTTCTCTTTCTTCTTCTGTGATACGCTGTGGGTTGTGTCAGGATCTTCTGTAGAACGGTGTTTCCGCTTTTTAGACTGAGGACCTGAAAGTATACCAGCCATGGTCACCAGATACGCGTCGCAGTGGTGGGTCCGAGTGTCGAGCAATTTTCGAAGATCACGTGATTTATGCCGCAAAGATGCAAGGCCGTTCCGTTCTTGTAGTAACCTTCCGACCTTGACTCCATGGTATGTATCTCTAGTTAGACCGACCTGTCACTTACATTTTCCTATATCTAGTCCGTGCCAAAGCTCATCGGGCAAATTATCTTCACTGGCGCTCAAGTGTTCGGCAAGGCTCTCGCTGCAGCTGGCAAACAAGCTATTCAAAGTGCGATGCACATCCTCCGTTTAATTTAATGGCATTACTGAAAAACGTCGTTGCCTCGGCTCAATTCCTGGTGTGTTGTGCCTTCTCTCAGATGCCAAACATCGTCCAGAGGCATTAAGCTCTGATGTCGGAGGCATACGCAACGCCACGTCTGGTTCGGCGACCGACAAGTTGACGCGCGAACACCGTATGACGTTGGACGAGGCCCATCTCATTCTGAATGCGAAACGCGGGGAGGCTATGGAGAATATAATGAAGGCGAGCGAATTCCCAGTCGTTCGTCGGAAACGCGATGGAACAGCTAACCGTGTCTACTTAGAACTACGAGCATCTGTTCAAAGTAAACACCCCTCGACCTGCGCCAGACCCACCAGCCTCCGGTCCACGACCCGGTAGACCACCACCACCACCCGCATATTCACATTACCTGCAATCAAAGGTAGTTCGTGCGCGTGAACGAATAGAGGCAGAAACGCGTGTCGCTCAGGAAGACGTACCAGTTGAGGCCACAAAACCGGGGGCCGAGCCAAATAGTCCGGGACCAGGATCAAGTTGAACACCTCGTGGACTTTTTACCATACTTTATGATTTATTCCCTACCATTACTAGATAGATTGTCCACCATCCCCATTCACTCATGTTTCCAAGCATACACAATCACGATTACGATTAATGGATAGCTGGGTTTGCAGAATGTGTGATTGGAAAGAACAAATTGTGTTCCTCTTCCCCCTTCATTAATCCTCCTTTGTCTGTGATCGACGCCAATCCTGAACCTGTCTGCGTCGAGCAAGCCACACGAAGATCGGCAGAGTAATGCACGAAACCGCAATCCAAGCAAACTGCACGCCAAAGTTGAGTCCAACTGGAAACATGGACCGAACTCAGGACAATTCCTTTTCTCTTGGATGCTGACCTACTTTGGTTTTTCGTGTTGAAGACGATCGTACGGACAGTATTGGACACGTTGTAGAACGGCATTGCATATCCATATCGAAATATGATCGGTAGGATTTCAATGGGGTAGAGAGACACAGAAACATTGACTATCCAAAGTTGTCGTTATCAGTTACTGGATGGTCGCTCGAGAACAACAACCTACCGATGATCCATAGGACAAGAAAGACTGGAACGAATTTGACCGTCAGAAGGGTGATCATCGACTCTAGTGCGAATCCCCTATCGACTCGTCAGAACGGCGACTATTGGCAAACGAAAAGGGACGTACAGCGCAGCCATCGCCATCCAGGACATCATCCAATAAATAACGAAGCCAGGACCTCCGTAACTATGCAAGAATCAGTACGCGCTCTGAGAACAATAAAACCAACTCACTATCGTGCAAACGGAACACCAAATGCCAGACTCAATAAACAATACACGAGCTGCGAATACGTGAGTTTGGGAAACCCGCGGAAGAGTTGCCTCACAGAGATGAAGAAGTACAAGAAGAAGGGCCAGAGCAAGCGCATCAAGATTAGCGACCTCAGTGTCAGGCGCCTACCGAAACCACTTTGGACATCCGCAGCCAAAAGATGGTTCTGAAGGAATGGGTTCGGATTAGCTCGAGTCAATTCGTTGAATCACACTCACCGTCAACATGAACTACCCAGCCACCAGTCAGCAAGCTTGACAGTGTAAAGCATGTCTTACCGCAAGGATCATGAGATATATAAGTCCGACGAAATCAACAGCGGATGCCCTGAAAATGATTAGTAACGCTCGTCTCGCATGCGATCAGTGCATACACAGGAACGTCAAATGGCCTGAGGTCGTACACTGCGTAGTTGATAGGCAGTGTCACAAGGGACGGTGCGGTGCTCATCAAGTCAGTAAGGTTTGGACGAGACGCTAATTGCCTCGCAAATGCTATACTGATCGTCTGTGTAATGTTCGTGAGGATCAAATTTAGCTATAAACAATATGTCACCAAAGATCCAGGGCATGAAAGAAAATTCTTACCAGCGGAGAGATGATGGTGCGGCTGGAAGAATGGATATCACCAGGTGTCACCTTAATAGCGAGGTGTGAATGCTCACTACGCGGCTTCATTCCTTGCATTTGTTAAATATGCACTGATTGCCTGAGAGGTATCATACGCTGCATCGGTGGTGTTTATTGCTGCAAGTAAGTCGGAGGTCGCGCCAGGGTTAACTAAGAACGATGCGTCAGGAGACTCCAAAGTTCAAAGCGCGAGGAAGCGCACCAGTTACGGCCACCCAACAACGATGATTAAGGACGGCCGTCTGAACATCCGATGGTCCATTTGGAAACTCCGATGGATCTTGCACCAACCATGATAGTTGCTCATTGCCATGCAACGTCGAAAATGCTTGCGTCACCGCCTGACCAATCTGTTCCCCATCAAAATCCTATAGCGTCTTAGCGAATGCCCCGAATGCCACGTGGGTTCCCGAGTTCAAAAGTACTTACCACAACAAACCCAGATAGGTTGTGAATATTCCCAAAAGACCTGCCGAGAGCAGCCCAATAGATCGACAAGATTGCGAATATAATGAAGATGAGGAGCCCGACAGCTACAAGACTAATCTTGAGCCAGACCCTCCGGGCCGCAACCGTACCCCTGTCCATGTCGAAAAGTTCATGTGAGAACGGCCGCTCCTGCGTTATGATCAGCGCGGCACTAAATCAAGAAAGAACGCTGTTATACTGTCTCATCTGATGGGGTATAACCATTATCTGAGTCGAGCTCCTGCCCGGGATTTGCTGGTGACATCATGGCACAGAGTAAGCAGACTTATAGAGTCGATGGTTGCAAATGAGACCGAGTTACTAAGCGGCGTTGTCAGTAAAGGAGTTCTAGTCAAAGGACCGGCCCATTGAATGACTATGATAAAGGTCGGTCCGAAAGGATCGGCAACACAGAATTGGATCAACTTGCAGTGTTGACGCGGACGTCCGGCCCCACGGCGTACTCGCAAGAGCGAGCCAGTGCAAAAGAATGTCGATAATGCAAATACATGTGCGGGATGACGGTATCAGTTCGTCCAATATGTAGAATATCACATTACGATTCGCTACCTTGAATATTGTATCTTCCCCTTGCAAACAAACCTAAAGGAGGACGCTACATGAATCAACGACGTTGTCTCCGTCTAGATTTCTTTGGTGGTTCTTCACTGATCTCAACACGACGTTGGCAAACCGGACATCGACCAGAAACGTCAGTTAACCAGGGGTCGATGCAAGTTTTCTGTTTGATGTGACTTAGACGCAAAAATAGTATAAAGCATCGGGGTGCTCACGTGGAAGACATGACCACAGGCCAGCAGACGTAACGGCTGAGGGCCTTCTCCAGCATCCTCGAGACGAGGCAGTGCGTCTCGCTCTTCTTCGGTGATGTTTTCCACTGGAATCACTGCCTCCTCTGTGCGGGGTGACGGTGGGGGCGATTCCCCGTCTTTATCGGGGTCTCGTTGAGAAGCTGCAGAGTGCCTTTTCGGCTCTTCGAAGTCCATCAGGCAAATCGCACACGCGGCACGATTGCCTTCTAGCCTGACAAAGGGATATTCACATTGCTCCCAGTTATCCTCCCATGTCTCGGGCTCTTTGATCGTATCAGGCGTTGACACCTGGGCACTCCGATCCTTGGCGTTGTAATCCGTTACATTGTCCTTCTTCGGAGCCTTTCTGCGGAAAAAGGCAAATCTTTTCCTTGGCAAGAGTGCGGGTGGCTTTGGGGGATATGTGTGAATAGGCTTCGGCAGGGAGATGGGTGCCGATGTGTCGTCGGGCGGGGGAGGGATATAGATAACAAGGGGGATGCGATCGACGAGTGACTTGGGGAGCTTCCCGATATCGGGCTTGATGTAGTGCGGATTCTGTAGCGGATGACGACCCAGGCAAAGTAACATAATACTATAGAGGAGCTTCAAAAGATAACGTCAGCTTCACGCAGATCAGGATTATCACAGGACTGACCATGATAAATGGCAAAACCATGAACACAAGAAAACCGAAAAGAATGACTTCCAAAACGAGCAAGTACATGGTACACAGAATCCCAAAAGTAAGCCACCAAACAAGAGGGGTAGAAAGGCGGCATGTGTTTACTGAAGTGTACTCGAGGATATGCGCGGTCAAGAACCATGTCAAAGTGAACATGGACAAAAAGAGGGACAACCTGGCACAAGTCAGCTTCGGCTATAGATGCAGTGTAGGTTGACAGACCGGGCATAGATATGGTTGTAAGGTACCGGGGGATCCTCTGAGTTGGTAGCTGTTGGTGTCCCTCTGTCTTGTTGTCTTCGATGCCTCGAGTCTCCAGGGCGCGTGGGTTGGGCCTCGTCTGGCTGCGCCGTTGACTCGGAATCTTCCCTCGTGGCGCTACCTCTAGGCCGTAATGAGAAAACATGGCCTAGAGTGGAACGATATCAACTCACGCTGCCCGTATGCGGAGGTAGTTCCAATACGTCAACCCAGACGACAATGCGAGTCGCACCAACCAAAGGGAATTCCAGGCAACCAGAGGCCGACCACAAGCATGAATTTGATCGATCGTAGGATCTTGTGGGCTCTTGGTGACCGAAGCAGCGCTGAGGAGTGCTATGACAGCAACGGCCTAACGATTCCGCCAAGGTAAGAAGGGTAGTGTGGGACAAACAGAAACCAACCTGGAGGAAGTTGTAAGCCAGTGTTCCGATTAGCGATACCAATGCTTTTCTGGTCCTGGATGCATCTGGGCCGATACCCAACAACTCTTTCAGCCTCTGGAAGACTGACCTCGAGGGCCGCTGGGCAGGTGGCTCTGGATGGGTTGCGCTAGGGGGATGGCCGGCCTGCGTGAGCCAAGAAGTCGGTCTTGCGGAGCATGAGCGATCGACAGGAGGGATGATGCAAAGGCGACCTACTCTGCGAGTTCTGCGTTGTTTGCAGGAGAGGAAGGGGCCGTTTCGAGAGCGCGTTGTGCCGAGCGGTGATGGGACGCAGATATCCGAGCTCTGGCAGGTTGTGTCACCGTGGGGATGTCGCCGGTTGACTGGGTGCGGCGGAGAGATTGCGAATCGAGGGCGGGAGTATTAGACATGGTGACGTTCAGGGAGAAGGAGTAGCGAGGGAAGAGTCTGACGTTGGGGGATTGACGCCTGCTGCGTGTGCTACCTGCAATTCGAGAGTCAGGGAGACTGCTGTAGCCTGTTGCCCCCCGCCTCACCGGACATCCAAATCGGCGCTGATCGCGACTGCACTGCAGCGTGCTACCAGACAGCAAACGGGCGGGTGTTCCAGTATCTGGTGGGACAAGCAGACAAAGTGGAATTCAGCCACGCAAGGGAGAGTCCACAGCACTCCTTTTTATTTATGTACACAACCTCCGCGTAATGCCAACCTGTGCCAGGATCAGGCTCGTCACTTTCGATGCCCTCCATACTCTAATTACACCCACAAGACCCATCTATGTCCAGTACTCGGAGGTCTTCGCGCCCTTCCTCGGCGTTCTATGCCCAAGCGCCTTGCAGCGCTCTTTTACAGCCAGTGAGCCCGCTTGTCCGCTCGCCCGCTCGCTTACGTCTGACCGACCGGCTTCGAGGCCTGAGGCAGGTCCAAAAGGACAAACCTGCCTACCACGCCCAATTGGGTGCTCACGGATGGTGGTCCGAGGTCATTAAGAGGACAGCCATAGGAGCAGGAGCTGACCCGCAAGGTATGCGGCCACTTCGTCTCCACACCGAAAACGCATGGGCCTGACAGGATGCATGCAGCTTTGGAAGCGTCCCTAGACAAAATCGTGCCCCAGCTCATGCATCGCTTCAGCTCCAGCGAAGGTTACAAGCTCTTTGATGATGCACTTCCCGTACGTACGTCGCGAGCTTATCGATGCCATCTTGCCTGTATTCCTAATGCATACCATGTAAACCCAGTACGTCAATTGCAAGAAATGAGCATTCGCACGGCGCTGATTAGCAATTCGGATGCAAGAATGCGTGTGTTCCAGCGTATTTAGTACCCGTGGTCGGCCCTGTTGATCCTATCACCACAGGTCTCGTTCTCGCCGACCTCGGGATATCCCCGTTTTTGCATCCTCTTGTCCTGAGTGAAGAGGAGGGGGTCGAGAAACCCGATGCAGAGATTTTTCGACGTGCATTCAAGCAAGCTCTCGATAATACTACCCATTCCGACCAGGGTGTACATGTTGGCGATGAACTTGAATGGTAAGCTTTCTTGTGCCTGCCTATTCTTTCGTTTGAGTAACCATCAAAAGCGACTATTACGGAGCTCAGGCTGCCGGGATGCAAGCGCTACTGATCAGGCGACCTAGCCCTGATGGGGACCAGGAACACAAAAAAGCAGACGAAGACCTTAGAAATGCTATAGTTGTCTCCAGCTTACACGATGTAGTTAACTGGGTGAGATCACAGATTGCGGCGTAGACTACTCGGAATGTACCTGCTGGCGGAGGCTTGTACTAGCTAGATTTAGGGTCGATCAAGATATCCTGCTGTGGACTGCTCTCCAGTAGGACACGATCGATCACGGGAGCCGGATTTTTAAAGGAAGACAGCAATGAGTGAACGTGCGACGTGAAGGACTCGTTCGACAAGGAATCCCTTGATGGGGTAAGCCCTCGTACGATCAGAACGACCATCTTCTAATCTCGAAGCATTAGGTCTCGCTTAGGAAGACTAGTAGATTCCATAGATGACTTGTTGAAGACTGTCCGTCGTGTACTAGTATTCTCGCGGGGATAGTTGTAATCCGAGGCGATCTGTTGGAGTGGAATTTTCTGGATATAATTTGAGAACAACTCGAACGTCGCAATCCGGGATTGGTGCTTGCACTGCTACAACGAGCTGGAAGACATTAGGCGGGTGTAATACATGGGGAGCGACGAGCGTGGTTCGTGAAAGATGCGAGCAAAGACCGCATCAGAAAGAGCCAATGTCTGACCACGAATTCTCCTTCAGCGGTTTCAGGTAGTCCATTCTCATCACAGTTTTCTCCCTAGGCAGGACTATGTCTTGGATTTTGTCGCCCTGCTTGAGCATCGTCCAGCGTATGACACGGGGGTCTTGCCGCAGTTTGAGAGCCAAGGAATTGAGGGTGCGAGGTGACGTGTCAAAGTACATGGTCCAATAGCTGGAATATGAGGTCAGAGACAGAATGAAACGTTGAAATTAACACTCACTCTCCGACGTTTTGGCTCTTTTTATGTCTCCTCATTACCTGAGGTAGCGTTTGGGTTCCCCAGTATTCGATATTGCGAACAACTCCACCCTGGTCCATCACATGGCGCGCAGACATTGTTACTAGGTCTTTAATGTGTCTCTAAACCGTCTAGTTAGTCAATTTGAAGCATGACGATGAGTGCTGCGCCGGAAGACACGTAGCACGTACATATTCTCTGAAATGAGCGGATATACATAGCATCTTGTAGAACGGCATGGTCAAGAAATCCTTTGGCCTTGACGGCGATATTCACTGGACAGACTTGGGTTTGTAAATGTTCACTGGCACCTCCGAGTCACATTACTAAGCATCATAAGCGGACTCGTGTACAGTGGATAGATTCCGGTCAGGTCATTTTGTAAAGCAAACTACGTTATCTCTTCCTAGTCATGTTTTGATTTTATTCATCGAACCCGTCAGCCAGATCGAGTTGAAGTCGAGTCGCGCTACCTCTCTTCCAAGCGCAACCGTCCTCGCGCAAATTTCGCCAAGCTATGCAACATCGGCGGCTTGTTTTTAATTTCCGACAGACTCTGAATGTGTGTGGTTGTCGAGGCGCAGTGGGTAACTTTCCCCGACAAGATTTGTGACCGGGCATGCGTCTAATACTGAAGGGGACTTATCAGCAGGTAGTTGTCTCGGCTCTCGACCTTGCTGGTCTCGGAATTGAGAAAACCATATCGATGAGATCCCATCACACGTGATTCGTTGGCTTGGATCCGTAGCCCCGGAGCGGACGTTCCTTTGACGATGACCACCCATCGTAAAATGGAACATATTGCCCCACGGTAAGACTGGTCTATTCGATTGCCTATCCTTTTTGCCAGCCAGGCTTGACGTGGCCCAAATCTCCGGAAGCACCACGATAGAGGGTTCCCTGCTTGCGTAAGGTGGGCCTATTTGTATTCACACAGTGCTTCCAAATTCTCCGGTGATAAATGAAATTGATATAGAGAAATTGTGTGGTATTTTGCGTCATCCGAACAGTGCCGCGATAGCCACGGACACGTACCTGAGGAGGATTGCACCGAGAACCCTGACCATTTGTGCAGGCTCGGTATATTTCCGTGAACGAGCAGCAATCGACCCGTTCCATACTAATCTCTCAAGTCATCGCGATTTTCCTGCTTATTTTATCGCAACACACAGCTCCCGACATGCCCATTTACCCGATCGGTCACTGCGTACCATCCCGAGGAGGTCGTCGGTGGTGATCAACGTTACTTTGATAGTCCGTTGTCTGTCAACCGTATCCTTCCATCCTTGCGTCACCACCGATCGTCCTTTTCGTGTCTGCGTCTGTTTGCTGGTCTGATCAGGTTCTGGTAAGATTGTCAATCTGACTAGAAGGCGCCGTAGAATCATCTGGTGCATGACAGTTGCTATATTGTGTGATGTTGTCGCATCCATTTCTTTCTTCTCCGAGCGGTTTGGAAGTCGCCCTGTGTACTTACAACGCACTTCGTTTCTCTCGTGGTACCTGGTCCACCTTCATACCCCTTGTATCGCCATCGAGTGCAGTGTCGGTCATGTCTCCATTTTACTAACTCTGGTTTCCTACTTCCCCTTTCCGTACTCTCAGTCCCGCGTGCATGCGCGGAGGTACACGCTGAGATCCTACCTTCTTCTTGCAGCTTCGCTTCTCTGTACGTCAACTCGGTCCGTCAAATTAATCGCGCGTTCAGCCTATCCAATTCCCCGATTGTTCCTTTTCTATCACCAAGCTTCTCCTCTCCCCTTCTTAAAGCATCGTTCGCCTGCGCAGACACCTTTTCGAGCATCATCCTCTTCCCCCATCATGTCTGCTTCGCTGCGCCTTGCAGCAGACGGAAACACTCGTCCTCCACGCCTCCAACCTTCTCCCTCCCTCCCAAATTTGCGGTGCGTCCACTGAGCGTATATTGTCCTGTGTATTCGCCTCTCTCTTACTGCCGCTCCCACGTGACATAGCGCGCGCAACATATCTTCCGACCCTCAGTTAATACGTCCACAGCCATCCGTGCATAATTCCTCGTCTCAGAAGCCATCCCTTAGCTCCGCAAAATTATCCTCAGTAAAAGACGGCGACCTCCACCCAACCAAACGACCCCGCCAGCAGTCCAAGAACCAGCACTATCTAACGCCGCCTCTCACCCCTGCCTCGTCACTCAGAAGTGACAGTACGGATCCGGATTCAACCGACCTAAGCCCCCCCAGCGACGGACAATCCCCCTCCCCAAATCTTCTTTCCAGCGAGTCCGCCGAAAGCCGTTTCTTGATTGTGAATCTCTTGCTGCATCACATGCGGGCTAAACTGATGGTGACAAACCAGATTGGGAACGTTCCAAACGACCTCTCCGAGGACGTAATTGGGCCGTATTTCCACTCGCTGGCAGCGCTTCCGGATGCCTCGTCCCCGGCTCAGGCAAACTCCCAAAGTGATACTGGGAGCGTCATTCGGACCATCTATTATCGCTTTCAGGAAAAACGCGCAATTATCCTCGCGTTCTACGACACACGTGACGCGGAAAGAGTCAAACGCCTCGTCGAGGCTCATTTACATCCCCATTACGGTGCAGATGGGGGTGTCGAGCAGAGGACTTCTTACGAGAGTACGGCGGGCAGCTCATGGGCGGAGGCATTGACTTGTTTGTTCGTAGCTCCAGATCATTTCCTACAGGTAGGTCTGGCTCATATTCCGTATCGCAGCGTTCTCAACTTCCCCAGCTTCTTGGTCAGTCAGCGTCGGCCGCCATGACACGCACAGAGGGCGCATTTTGTGTCTCAGTGGGTGGAATGATGGCAGAGCGTGATCACAATTATTCTGGCTGGAGTAGAGTTCGCTTCTTCGTTCCCGTAAAACTCAAAAGCGTGCTGGCAAAGTACGGAGAACTCAAGACGTTCCGGCTCCTGAAAGAGGATGAAGAGAGATGTAACCAGGTACGTTTTATTTTGAGGTATATATTATATCATTACATGCGGACGGCACACGGATTTCGATACCACAGTCTCTCGACTGCTGTTGGAGCTATTTGCAGTCATAGGGATTTTTTCATTTAATTTCTTTGTCCTGTAGTTTTGCGTCTGACCGTTTTGTACACTCACCAGCTGTTCATGGTCGAGTACTACGACATCCGTGCGGGGGACTTGGCATGGGAAAATCTTGACGGACGGGTAGTTGACAACATGAGACTCCGGCTCATCCAACGAGATATCTTACGTGGTGGGCGTAGTTGGCCACGGGATCTAGAAGAAGATTTGGTTAGCACAGAGGGCCATCTCGGAGGTGGACATGCCGCGGAGCCGAAGACACCCACGGCTTCCACGTACTTCTCGCAGGCGCAAACGATCACCACCCCGAACGGCGTTCCATTCCCCCTCCTGAATGACGCAGGAGCGTGCGATTATCCGAGTCCTTGCGAATACGAAGGAGCTACCGCCATCAGCCCGGACGCAGGCTCAGTTGTAAACAGCCATAAGTCTTCCATTCCTGATCGCCAGAGACCCACCTCTCGTTATCCTGTGGACAGCATCGAGCCCACCACGGACGAAGCGTTTTCGGTTGACCATCCTCACGAACACGTTGGCACCTTCGCCCCCGATCAGTTTGGTAGGCGTGGATCGAACAATCTCTTCTTTGACCCTGTTCGTTCCCGCCCCCATCACAGGCTGGGTGACGCAGATTACACGCGGACTGCCAATATGAACGCCATTGCCTTTGATCGCTCACAGGTCTGTCCTTTTGAGGTCGCTCAGGTGGCTGGTGGCGCGACCGACCTGTGCACCCCACCATGTCCGGGAGCCCAGCCACACTTTGTGCAGGACTATATCACTCACACCGACCGATACGCAGGAGATGTATCTGTGCAGCCCTCCTGGGTCTCTTCATCTCTTGCTCACGGTATGCAATACCCGGTCCCCTCACAGTCGCCTATGCAGCCCATGTGCTCTTCAATATGCTGGGATGCGTCAACAGGCACTTGGGTCGCGTGGGCGGCCCCAGGTATGCTACCAGAACAATGGTCTGCGTTTCCATCCTCCCCGGGGTATTATCACGGTGCTACCTCCCAGGCAGTTCCCTATTCTTATCCACCACATGCATCTCCGTCCCTGGCACACCATCCATACGGCACTACTCCCAACCGTGTTTATCCCACAACGTATCCAGCTTCTCCGCGTTCTCCTCCAGAGAACAACCAACTGGACACCCGCAAGATTGAGCAGGGCCTTGACACGCGAACCACGGTCATGATTAAGAACATCCCAAATAAAATGACCGATAAAGAGCTGATCGCGTACATCAACAAAATTTGTCCTCGACGCATTGATTTCCTCTACCTGCGAATGGACTTCCAGAACGGTACGAAAACCATTAATGTTACGATGAATTTCATGACGTTGATATTGTTTATTCGGTAGGATGCAACGTCGGATATGCATTTGTCAACTTTATTGGTGTAGAGGATCTCTTGCGATTCGCGAAGACGACGTTGGGTGAAAAGTGGTAAGCCACAAGCCATCTTGACCTTTGAACGCCATCAAGTGATATCATACATTCCACAGGAACATGTATTCCAGTGAGAAAGTGTTACAGATGAGCTATGCAAACTATCAGTAAGTTTTTGTGTGCTAAATTATCTGACGCCACTAAAATGAATTATGACATTGACAGAGGAAAAGAGGCGCTTGTCGAAAAGTTCAAGAATTCGTGCATCATGGATGAGCGTGAGGAGTGGCGTCCAAAGATATTCTTCTCCGATCCCGGTCCGAAACAAGGACTCCCCGAAGAGTTCCCCAAACCCACGCACATGCGCAGAAAAGAACGGAGCTCCTACAATCGCGGGGCACTATTTGTGCCAGGAATTAACGGCGGGACAGGGTACCCCAAGACGTTCTTGAATGCCACGACTTCTCATCAACGCACCAGTCGTCCATCTGCGGCGCCACAGGGTGACGAACGACAACGAAAGCTCAACTATCCCACTAATGACAGCAACTTGAACGTGTAGCAATAGCCGCCGGCGTCACTATTGGCCCAGAACGTCTCTTACACATTGTATGTGGACTTCCAGCTCTATTTGGTTCCGATTATACCGTCATCTCGTCCTTTTACCCCGATTCCACGCTGCTTCATCTGATCAGCTCGCCCCGTTGTATTCGTACTTTATTATCTTATATTTTAAGGCTAACTGACACCAACTGTACTTGACATTGCGCCGTGTTTCGCCCGTTCTCTTGCGCATGTCTCGATCTGTTTTTCTGGCTCGATGTCGTCTGCTTTCATTCAGTAACGTCGAGCAGTGCTGAATTCATACCTCGAGATTCGAGAATGTATTGCGGCTGGCCTTCCTCGCGTAAGTAGGTAAACCTGAAATAAGCTCCGTTTCGCCTGAGGCCTGATCCGCGGATGATCCGCGCAACTGTAAACCTTCGCATGCCTGGAGGGAAAAAACATTCGGAGATGAAATGGGCATCGACTCCGACGTGAACAACAACGGTGTTATTGGAGCGCCAGCCGCAGGGGTTAGGAGCATATGGTCCCCCATGAGATGGGGACGAGCCTTAGTGCTGACACGGGATTGGAGATGACGGTCGTCCTGAACACAGTGGAAGAAAAGTCCCTTCAATTTGTGCAGGGGTCCTGGTGGAAACAGCGAAAAGCAAGGCTCCTAGGTATGTAGTCAAGGAGGGCAAGTGTGGGTTGTCCTGAAAAGGCAAACCGCACAGGGTACCCTGACGCAGCCACCGCTGAATCGCCGACCGACTCACACCCAACAGCGGGCCTGTGTTGGACACTATTACCAGTTTTTTTGGACGAAGATGGAACCGTCGTCTTTAACAAAGGTAGAAGAGGAGAAAGCTCGCAATGCACGGCGTGTCAAGCTCAAAGCGTCGAACCTCTCCCTCGACGCCCCAGGTCTGTCACGGCTCTACAATCCAACTAATACCTCTCACCGTCCCATAGAGCCCTCGAAACTTGACTCGTCGCTCAAGCGTCACACCGCGCTCATCAAGCGCATGCGCCAATCTATCGGCTCAGATAACCGCGACCAGATCATCAAGGACATCGACTCGCTTTCGCTCGAGAAATACATCGACGAAATAGCTGCCGCCGCTCTCGACGGCATCGCACGATGCAAGACAGAGAAAGATGTCTGGGCCGCGGTGGAGGTGGGGGGTCCCAGACTCCTGGGTGTTTGAACTTGTACTCATATGTTTCTAGGTCATATGCACCCTCCATAGGCGATTCCCAACTTCGTACTCCCCTACTTTGGTGGACATGTTAGCTTCCGCAATCGCCGCTCCCTCGAGGGCAGCCCTCTCTGCTCTTCCTCACGATCAACGCGAGAAGGAGGACGCCGCGAGAATCACCCGCCAACGACCGATCCTCCGGGTGTGCTCCGAGCTTGCTCTTGTGGGCGTCATTCGGGATTCTCCGACCAGGAGTGGCGGAGAGTGGGTAATGAAGGCTATCAAAGAATTGGTAGAACACATCCTGCTCCGTCGCATGGGTCTAGACTGATATCCAACCTAGTTATCGAACGATCCTACTCTATCTTCTCTCCCTTTGCTTTCCACGTTCCTCAAGTCGTATGCTCGTCCATATTTAGGATTGGTGCCTGCACAAACCAAGCAAATACCTAGCGACTCGGAACCTGGCACTCTGTCCTCTATCACGACGAGTGAAACCCAAGGAAGCTTTCCTCCCCTTCTTAATGAAGACGAAGAACTCGTAGAACAAGATATACGCGATCGGTTCAGGCGCATGTGTGAAGGTTACTTCGACAATGTGGCCAAGAAACTGGTCATGGAACACAAAGTACGCGGACGCACTATCCTCCCGCATTACGTGTGCTTCAACTTGGGTTCTTTATAGCGCCTTCAAGACCAAGACCGTCGCAATCATGAAGCATACATTCGTTCCGGTGAGATATTCGAGGACCGCCAACAAGCCTACGAGAAAATGACCAAGGGATACGAAAAGCTCTTTGCAAGCTGCCAAACGTATGTTCAATTCCTTACGTTATGCCCACCATTAACGATGCGGCTGCAGCCTCTCTGAGCTGCTCTATCTTCCTATGCCTGCGCTGCCGACTGCCTCTCAGAAATCGGATTCGATTCAGATAGGGTCAAATTCTGGTGGAATATTTGCGGACGAATCGGAAGATGCCTCGCTTGCATCTGGCGGCAAGTGGGAAGACGAGGAAGAACGAAAGTTTTTCGAGGACATTCAAGACCTGAAGGATTTTGCTCCCAAGAGTGTTCTTGGTATCGAATCGGACGAAGGAACCGACAAGGCAGCCGACGAAGAGAGAGAGAAAGTTGAGAAGGAAAAGGCCGAGGCCGAGGCGAAGAAACTAGAACAAGAGCTCGAGGGTCTCAAAGCCAACGGGGATATACACACTAATGGGGATTTTCATCACGGGGACGGACTAGACAGCCCAAACGACGAAGAAGACGGGTAAGCCGAGCCGGGTTTTCGTGGGTTTCTACTCAAAGTATCTAACCAAACATCCAGCGCAGTCACGCCTACACCAGGGTCTCCCAAACTTTCGACTCCCTCGTTGTCTCCTCAACTCGCACCGCAAGGTCCCTCGCAGCTTCTTACTGCCCTCTTAGCTCGCCTTCCAGATGCCACCAACCGTGTACTGATTGATCAAGCTGCCGTGGACTTTGCGTTTCTCAATTCCAAGGCTGCCAGAAAAAGGCTCGTCAAAGTGGGTTTCCATCCCGTGGATCTTTCCTTGGGCAGTTTAATAAGTGCAGACTAGTTCATGACCACCGTTCCGAAGAACAGAACCGACCTCCTGCCTCACTATGCCAGGTTGGTTGCCACCCTAAGTAAGTACATGCCGGACATAGGATCGGAACTAGTCGCTTCGGTGAGTCATATCTAACTCGCTGCAATTCGTATGGTGGACAAACCATTGTATCAAGCTAGATGAGGAGTTCCGATATTTACAGAGGAAAAAGAACGTCGTCAAAGAGCTTGCCGAAACACGAATGAAAGTACGTCGTGCTGTTTTGATGATGGCATGTTATTTAATTCCACCTAAACAGAATGTTGTCTTTCTGTCGAACTTGACGAAATTCCGCATCGTGCCATCCCACTTGATACTGCACATGTTCAAAGTCTGTCTCGATGACTTCTCGGGCACAAACGTAGAAAATATAGCCCTTTTACTTGAAGGGTGTGGGCGCTTCCTTCTACGGAGTGAGGATACCAGAGAAAGGTTCGGTACCATGGTGCGGGTTTAGTTGCGTTTGGTGTCACTCTATCGACGGCTTACTGTTCTCTAGCTCGAGCTCATGAAGCGCAAACAAAGTATGCAGCATTTCGATCAGAGGCAAATACTCCTGCTTGAGAACGCCTACTACCAGGTTTGAACTTATAAGCCGATCTAGGATTAGGCGCTGAGTATCCACCCAGTGCAATCCCCCAGAACGTGCCCCGCGTGTTGAGAAGGAACGAACTCCGATGGAACTCTTCATTCGGCATCTCATATTCGATGTGCTTTCCAAGAGAACCATCGATAAGGTGCTCAAGCTCATTCGGAAATTGGATTGGGACGATCCTCTTGTACAGCGCTCCTTGCACAAGGTTTTCACGAAACCGTGGAAAATCAAATACAGCAACATCAGTTTGCTCGCGATGTTGACGTACGACCTGCAGCGCTATCATCCTGCTTTTGCCATATCTGTTGTAGATCAAGTACTCGAAGACATACGTCGGGGACTGGAGCTGAACGTATACAACACGAACCAGCAACGAATAGCGACACTGAAATACCTCGGAGAACTGTACATCTACCGTCTGGTGGGCTCTAGCTTGGTGTTCGACACATTATGGTCTTTTGTAACATTCGGACATCGTGAGTTTCGCTCGCATTCGGATTGCATTCTCCGCACTCACCTTTCTTCCCAGCGGACGGTCAGCCATTGCCGCGTCAGCCCTGCATTCTTGATATGCCAGAAGACTTTTTCAGAATTCGCTTGGTCTGCGTAATGCTAGATACCGTTGGCATGTGTTTTGACAGGGGCAGTCAGAAAAGAAAGCTCGACAACTTCCTGGTGTTCTTCCAGGTGAACGCTCTCCACTGTTGAACTTGCAGCAACACTGACGCCAACGTCAGTATTATGTCTTCTGTAAGGAAGAGCTGCCTATGGATGTGGATTTCATGCTGTCAGACTCCCTTGAGGTAAGGCAAGTTTCTAGCTTCTATGACCATGACCTCATCGCCGTGCAGGCCATTCGACCGAAATCAGCGGTGCCCAAGTCTATTGAGGAAGCTGCTGCGGCAGTCGATGAAATGTTCAATACCGTCATGCAAAACGCCGGATGTGAGTAGTTCCCACGATCTTTTCTTTCTTGGCTGAGCACGCATCAAAGTGACAACTGAGGGTGATAGTGGTGATGATAGTGATGATGGGGAACGACCTCAGCAAGACGACGACGACGACGACGATACAGCTGGCCAAGAGTCTGCAGTGAGTACTGTTTTGCGACTCTCCACAAATATAGTCACAGACGCTTTCCATAGGCTGAAGATCGCGCTCCCTCGCCAGACACTGTCGTGGTGCTCTCCGCTCAGGAATACCTTGGTCCCTCAGAAGAAGCTGATGCAGATTTTGCGAAAGAACTCGCCAAAATCATGACGGATTCGTCTGCTGAGTCGAGAAAGATTGACAAGAAGGCAGCCTGGTGGGACTCTGCTGTACTGGCACCTGGTTCCAGAAAGAAACGTGCGGATGATAACGAGGGAGATGCTGATGGCGAAGGCAATGCCACTAATGGCGAGTCGGTGATGAACTTCACAGTGATCACAAAGAGGGGACACAAACAACAGGTCTATCAGTCGGATATCAGAACGGGATCTGGACTAATCTGTTCGATAGATGCGATATCTTCCCATCCCTTCAGAATCCGCCCTTGCGGTGCATACTCGTTCGGCACAACTTCAAGACAAAGTCGAACAGCAACACCTGAAACGCCTAGTTTTGAACTACGAGCAGAGTCAAGAGGCTGAAGAATTGAAAGGTGATCCCCCTGCTGCATTCAGCAATCTAACATTTGATAACAACCAACTTGCACGACAGCGTTGGACAACCGAAACCGGACTAGCGCAATCAAAATTCGCTATGTTGGCTAACAGGCGATGACTTGGCGAACTGGAACAGGCCAATAAATCGGCACATCACAGTAGCCTTTTCGCTCGGTAGCGATCATTGCGGACCGCCGCACCCACTTCCCAGCTTCGCACTTCCGGTCCAGACCCGCACTAGTCACCACGACACGGTTGTGATGTCTTGGGCGTACCTCGCTCCAACGTCCACCGAGTCCAGGTTCAGTATCCACGTTGACGACCTTATGTACTTTGACGACCTCCATGCAGCAATCTTTTGGTCACAGGTGCAATGCAACCATGATCGTAGCGCATTACGTGACTTGCATGTTTTCCCGGAACCACTAGACACCAAATTTTGCAGCATGATCCCGCTTCCGTTAACTTGCCTCCAGTCTCCCCCCAAGTCGATTGCAGATGCGCCAGGATCCGAGTGAGCACCACTGACTTTAGCGGGTCCTTGCGGGTTGCAGTGGGTTGTTTCCAATTCAGAACCCACGACTGGACTTGAAGGTGTCGTGTGAAAGTGTATGGCAGTGACCCCCTTGAGGGTTCCCACACGGGAGGTGGTTGATGAAAGCGGTGGCACACCACTTTTCGACGACTTGTCTGGACTCTGCCGCTTCTTGCTTTACGATGGACGGCTAGTAATGTTCCGGTCTGCCACAGGACCCTTTGCAAACTCGGCGTATAGACATTGATGTGTGATCAATTGTTGATCGAGCTCGTTTAAGTGACTAGTACTAGACCAACGCTAAACGAACAAGCACGATAACCCTCTGTCATGACGCCCTTGTCTTTGAGATATTGTTCACTGGCAATTGAACTTTCGCTGGTGGTCACCGCGTTCTCGGGTAATGATATCAAATATCTTCGACCCTTAGACTCCTTTCAAAAGTCCAAGCTACAACCTGAGCGACATTAACACGTACGCCAACTTGTCTACATCACCCTACCCAGCCGTTGACGTATACATACCCGGACTTTGCCTCTCCGACCTCGCGAGCCCCGTAGCGGTTTCATGTGCGATTCTGATGACGATTACTTCGCGGACGAGTTGGTGCTTGATGACAAGACACTCGCTGTTCTTGATGAGGAGGAATCCAAATTCAAACGTACTACCAACACCCAAACTCAACAAAGTCACGGTGTTGGGCCCCCACCCAAGCGTCAAAAGACGACGGGTTCATGGCAGCCTCAGTCAATTGGCAAAACGCTTCCCCGCGCGGACACTCTGGAAGACATGGACGACCTTCCAGACGTCTCCGTTCGGCAAGACGGCACCTACGGCCTCCAGGATAAACAAAGGCGTCCGTCGGGGCCACCTAGTCGGTCGGGAATTATTGCTCCAGGACCGAACGTCGTCGCTGCAGCGCCCGGTCCGACCAGACCCGCTCCTTTATCCCGAGGTTCTGCGCCTCACATACCAGTGCGCAGCGTATCCGTGGCGGGTTCCGTGAGAGCAGCTCAAGTTGCTCCTCGCCCGCCCTCTTCTGCGCGTGGCACACGGACCGTTCAGTCGCCTGTGTCATCGCAAGCAGGTTCTCGGCCGCAGTCAGGTCCTCCCCAACGAGTCAATAGGGTTCCGTCTACGACGGTGTCCGGCAATTATGTTGAGCAGTTAGTTCAACAAATAGAAGAGGTGTGGTATTTGTGTAGCGCATGGGTGTGTTGTGTGTGGATTGAGACCCGTTTCTTACAGCTTCGAAAAGAGAATCAAGTGATTCACGCTGATATGGCGTCCGCTATGGAGGCAAAGTTTGCAAAGGACGGAGAGGTGACTATCCTCAGAAAACGTCTGGAAAAGGTACACGCACGTATTTTATGTGGGGGTACTTCATAACGCACTCCCCGTTCGTGCAGACAGCCCAAGAGCATTTAGCCCAGCTCGCAAAGCTCAAGTCGGCGAAGGACGAGGCCGATGCGAAGCACGTTCTGTTGCAGAAGCAATACGAAGTGGACAAGGAACGTCTGAAAACAGAATTAACGTTCAGAGTAAGGGCCATATATCTCCTTGGGACAACTGACCAGATGTTCTCCAGCGCCATGAGTTGGAGACTTCTTCGCGCAAACACCCTGCGGTTCTTTCACCACCCAAGAACGTTGTTTTGCAAACAGCGGAACCCCTGCCCTCTCAGAGGCAGAGATCAAGCCAACGGAGCTCTGCTGGCCCTTCTCGGCTGGCGCCAGAAACACCTCGTCGCCCCCGCTTTGGTGCTATATCAGACTTCGAAAAGCCAAAGAAAATCACTGCGCTCGAGATGGGAGATCTCCCCTCAGGATTTCAGACCGGCCCTCCGCGTTCACAATTCATGGTGGTGCGCCAAGGAAATGAGACCAACCCATTCAGTGCTTCCGTGAGTTCAGTTGATTCGTCCGTGATAGGTGAACATAACTATATTCAATTCCCAGAATGCGTCCCCTGTCATTCCAAGCGCTAGTCCAGTGCCTCAGGGGTCGAGTAGTCAATTGCCCCAACCCGACGTTTTTGGCACTCAAATAATGGATGACGGACCTGTAGAGGATTATATTCCTCCTGTCGACTTTGGTATCAACGATGTTCATATAGTGGACGAAGGGACTCCAGTCATGACATTCTCTTTCCAAGAAAATACTGCTGCTCTGTCTCTTCCGAGTTGGAACCTTGTTGTTGGTGTTTCCCGCTCTTTGATTCTTTCTTCGAGGCTAACGTCTAATAGCTTCATGATATCATGCTGACACATACACTGCAGGGATCCAAGGTCCCGACTTTGCAGCTCCTTGTATGTGCATCTCCGGCAGACGCAGGTCAAGTCCAGTCCTATGGTGCTGTGCTAATGCGAATATTTGATATCCTCGGGGGTATTCCCGCACATCCTGATGGGGATTTTGACGATTTGGCCCGAATTATCTGTTGTGCACTATGTGAGATCACCGAGTTACTAGCAAAGAACAATTTGGTTTGCCCCCCTCTTCTGGCATGTTTGGCCCTCGCTCATTCCCTGTAGATCTCTCCTCTGACCGCCGTTCTGAACCTACTTACCAACCTTGCATACATGTTGCCGTCGCTCCATGCTCTTCTGTTATCGCAGCGCGTTCCAGACCGCGATGAGACACCACAATTGCTGGGAGTTCTGCATAACATCATCCAAGACCAGCTCCAGAACCTGGATGTTACGACTGGAAACGAGTCTCCTGAGCTGTGCTTGCTCGGAAAGGAGGCGCTATCTCTTTATGAAGCGCTCGTTTGGTGGATTCCCGATGACCTCGAAGACAGGCAAGCTTCCTATAACAGACCGTACGCCATTTGCTGACCGCGAACCTAGCTTAAGTGCGTGTCCGAGCACGCCATCCTTGGTCACGACACTACTCCATCCCCACCGTCCACTGTGGTTCCTTATCGAGAGCATGCGGGTACTCTTGTGGCTGTCGACAAGTATGATTCATGCAATTTTAGCAGCATCCCAGTCAACATGAATTTCAGGACGGAACCTGTTTCGTTCATTGCTGTCCCAACCCGTAAGTGAGCAGACGGGAAACAGTGGCGAACACGCGGACCCTGTTCCTCATCCGCAAATCGGTCTCGCATGTTCTCTACTGAACGATACCGGCCGCCAAGGGCTCGAGGTGCGCCCGTCTGGTGTTTTTCTTTACCGCTTTGTTTTTTCTCTCATTGCGGTCGTATCGCAGGCGGATGAACTGAAGAGTCGCATCGTCATGTTCTTTGGCATGCTCTCCAACGCACACCCTGACGCATATACACTGCTGGTCGAATCCCAAGAGCTAATCCCGTCCATAGTCCTCTACCTCTGTCATCTGACCGCACCGATTTGGGATGAGAACGGGGTGATCCTCAAGGACCCTCAGGCTGCTACGAGGTGACTGGACTTTTGAACGAGACGACTTCTGAGCTGATTCCGGGAGAGCAGAACGACACACATCATCAATCACACGACGTTGCTGCTTCATCATCTGGTCATAGGTGAAGATGCGACGCTCGACCTGCGCGAACGTCTTTTGCGCGTGGCGTCAGCAAAGACATACCAAGGACTGATCCATCGCTTTATACTGACATTCGGTCGTCTCAGTTACGCGAACCCCCCTTATTGGCTGGACGAAACGGATAGACAACGTCTGATGGGTGTTGCAGGTCTGTGTTCGGTTGTACGTCGAGTCAACTCGCTAACGATGGGCGTGCAGATCTAGCCAGAGCTCTCCTCGAGAGGGTGATCCAAGGGCCAGAGCTAGACTCCATTTGGGAAACCTATCAAGATGAAGGAGAGGAGAATAACGAAGCCGCTATGGATGTGGACGACGAGGAAGTAGAAGCTCAAAAAATTGCGAATTTATGACTGGCATACTGGTTGTAAACAACAGCCCTGAATATCCCACCAGGAAACGAAATGAACAAAATGAATCGATGGGGCTGAGCGATGCGTTGCATCGATGGAACCTCAAGCAATGTCCAGCGCACCAAGTCCGACAGTCTGGCGGATGAGGAGGATTCAGATCTCCAGGATAACCACATGGTTCCTTACCTCGCGACAGAATTTCTTCCTCCATTGCATGTTCCTTTTTTCGGTCCTTGACAATGATTCGAGTGCCTGTGATCTCTTGAGAGTGAACGCACATGCCTCCGACCTGTATTTAGTGGACCAGCGGAGGCGAATCTTCATCTACAGAACAGCAGACATTCGACGACGCTGTACAACAGAGCGCGACAAACGCACCGCAAAAGGCGACACCGAAAGCGCGGTCGTGTTCTTGGACCCGTCCAAGAAACGGGGCATAGCGATCGACGATGCTTCTCCAGTGCTTTCGAGCCACAATTTCCAAAGACAGTCTTCCCAGTCGAAAATGCGTGATCCGAACATGTAAAATCGTTCTGTGCACCAAACCGGGTGGTCCCTCGGGAGAACGACCGGTGCAAGCGGCCTCGGCGAAAACACCCTGTTCGTCGCATTGCTCAAGAGGACCGGATGAGCCGTGTCGATGGGCAGTTTGTCTACCCAACGCGTGTGGCCCGAGAGTGCGGACTTGGGAATGCCATCGGGGAACAAGACCACCCGAGACGTGCGCGCAAAGAATCTGGCCATGTTCAGGTACGCATTCGAGGATCCACCCGCGATCGACGACACGTACAGAACGTGTAGGCAGGTGTTGGTGGACCCGTGCTTCGTCGTGAGATAGTCGAGCAAGTTTTTGTATCCGGTCGAGTTGGGTACGTTTGTGGTAACGACTACTAGAGACACGGGACCTGGCCATGCTGTGGCGGACACGAGAGCTTCCTCGATTCGAGCGTCCTCGATCCAAAGACAGGCGGTGAGGTCTGATTCATAGCCTGAATGGGCTTGCACGACAAACGTCTCTAAGTGGGCTTGGGGCGGGAGTTCTCTAAAGGCAACAGATAGGCGCTGGGGTAATGTGACGTTCATCAATGATGGCAACGATGCACCATGCAAGTTTTCAGCTTCGGAAATGTCGAGAACTGGCCTCCGGGGCTGGTCGTGCTGGGGTCGGGCAACTTGAAGCGCCTTCCGAGACAAGGTATGGATCTTGGTGGTCAAGAAAAGCATGCAGAGGCAGCAATACAACGTGAGGAGGGTGCGTGCCCGCCAGACATGCCCACTGCGCATCTTCCGGAGGTCGTCTGACAGAAAGGTCGCGGGATCTGTGATGAACTGCCTCAGCAGACAAAGTCGCCCCACACGGGGCCTTTGCTCAGCTAGACCGCCCTCTAGTATATGTAAGTAGTCCTTCTCCGAGTCTACGGGACCCAGCGATATCTGTTCAGAAGTGGTGCGAACGCGGTGGAGGTGCCCAAGGCTGGAAAGGTGACTCTGGTAGCTCCCTGAACCCGAAATCGACAATCGATGCCGCCTGCCAGTGGCTAGATTTGAAGGAACAGACTTGCTTTGGGATAAATTTGAATCCATCGAAGACAGCGGGGTACAGTCCGTCACAACGCGTCACCGTGTGTATGAAAAGCTTGATTCCTGTTCGTGGGTGAAGGTGAGAAAGGGGGCGTGCAGCGAGTAATTCCAGTTCAATTCACATGACCATCAGTGAGGAGACGCACGCGGCAACTTGGAATCCTGTACTCCGACAGACTGGCCACTGTATCGGGTCTCTGTTACAGATGTACCGCACACATTGACCACCTTCGCAACGGGAGCGAGGCAGAACCTGTCCTCGCCCTACTTGCTTTCATAACTCAAACCGCAAACAGTTCGAAGAGCTGTGGCACAGCTGTTGTTTCGTAACACATCACAAAAACTGAACGTGATGTTGCAGATTAGATCGAGATCCCCGGATGCACTTTAAAAACGCATCTCAACACCGTCATCGCCTACTCATCCTCTTCGATGTCCCCAAACTCAAACATTCCCAAACGGTCCCGTTTGCCAGCTGCGACGCAGTCTTGCAGGTGCTTGACCACGTGTGGATACGCTCCAAGGTACTTGCAGTTCTTTCGGTCAATGGAAGCGAGACCTTCACGGAGCAGATCTGCATTAATGCAAGCAAGCGGATTCTGCGCGGAGGCTGGGTCTGCGGGATCGATGAGTCGGAGGTGCAAAACGTTTCCCTCCTTTTGGTCGATGTTAGCGATGAGTTTACGTCCTTCACAAAGGGAGCGGAAACGATCAATCGCCTCAGGGAAATATTCACTGTCAAGGTTCACCAACTTCACGAAACTATGCAACCGATCAATACGCATGTAACATGAGACGAGGGGAACAAACCTGAGGCGTGCATCCTGGGCCTGACCGGGAAGTGAGCGGAATTTTGGATCAAGAGGTCGCAAATTCGAGAATTTAACGGTGTCTTGATTGCCATAGTCGATGAAGGTGACCTCGGCCTCTTTTTTGATAGGCGATGCTCGGCGAATCTTGGCACGGTACCATGAACCATCAGAGAATTTTGCAGAGACTAGATCACCATTTGTCGGCGTGAAGGTTAGAGGTACCGCCGCAGATTTGTGATGCAAAGAAAAATCGTGCATCAACTTCTCCAGGGAGGCTATGCCTGTAGATTGGATTACCACTAAGCGGACCGGCTAGTAGAATACAATGGTGGACCAACCTTCGGTATTTAATACCTGGACAGAGAAGTTGAGGCCGTTCTTTGTCCGAACGTCACTAATGATGACATCGATGTACTCTGGCTTCAGTGGCGCAGAAACGTCCTCCACAGGTGCCTGCGCAGCGTTCTCGGCCTCCTCATCGTAGTCTTTCCACACCTACAGGAGCCTTGATCAACACAGGTCTTTGTATATGCCACTTCGAACTCACGTTGCGTCGGGCTTGCTTGGCTTCGGCCTAGCATTCATGCATCAGTGTCAGTCGGTAAGGAGAGACAAATGATACAGACTTCTGCTTCGTATAGCTGCTTCACCCATGATAGACCATCCGCAGAGAACGCGTGCACAAATGCATAACCTTCTCGAACAAGCGAAGTAGCAGCATTTTCATTTTTCAACCACAAAGCTCCAATAAAACCACCAGACTTGTCGGTCGATTCGACTTCAAACTCGACGTCACGTTGCATGTATCGCCTTGTTGCGAACTCCGCAGCTTCCGAACCAAACGGCTCGCTCTTGTCTGACGGATTGCGAGCTGTACGTGGCGCCCTGATACCTTACAAGCGGTGAGGCTATGGATTGAAGGACAGTGACTGGATAAAGTACCGCTGAGTACCAGGGTCACAGTTTGGTTATCCTTGGGGAGGAATAACCTAGAGGGACAGGTATCAGCCACGAGTAGAGGCAACGACAGAGGGATTTGTACTTGAATCGTGATCCAGACGCAACATAGTCAACGATCGCAGGGATCTTACCCTGCCGCTTGAAACCACTCAAGAAAGAGTTTGCGCGCGCTGCAGTCTAAACTGCAAGTTCGAACGAGGCTACAATGTGCTTGATCATTGAGCAACCTACCTCAGACACGTTATGAGACTGTTTAGGTGGCGGTTGCTCCTTCCCAGAGTGAATCCCACGAGTTTCTGTCAATGCACTGCAAGACGAATTTACTAAGTTGAGCGGGATAGTGCTGGCTACGTACGTTTGCTCAGCTGCCATGAGTTTGTCATAGTCTGGCGATCTGTCTTCATCATCCCTGCGATGGCGAACAACGCTCGCGAGGCCCTTCTCGACCAGTTGTTCAGCGATACTCCTGAGTAATAAATTATATGACCAAGAGTGAGTACACAATCCACTCGTCGTAACGATTTCCGTACGAGTTCTGTCCGCCATATCGGACGGTGGCGCATTCTCGCTCTTCGAATTCGCCTTCACGGGGACGGATGAAATCAACAGTTACCTTGACATTTTTGCCGATTAACCTCTTTCGTAGAAATTCCCGGGCCTCTTGAGCATAGAATGCTTGTTTAGGATCTGAAAGTCTGAACACCTCTTGGTTAAGCCTACTGGGTCCACGGGAATGATCAGATCTTACTTTGGTCCCCTGATAGAACTCAAATTCAACCGGCGTTCTTTTCCACTCTCTTTCTCAGCCACAGATATTTGGTCGGCGCTCCATACACGAATGACAACACCGTCAAACGATCGAGTATGACTGTCATTAGCCTTTGTCGAAGGGGTGACAGACGGAGTCAAAACACTGGCATAGAGACATGCACGTTTCTCCTTGGCAACTTTTTCAGCAGCCCGAAGGCGTTCCATCCCACCGCCACTCGCGAGCATGCCTGCGTGCCAGTCGACAATGCGGGCTAGGCCAGCGGCGACCAGGTGTTCCGCGACATTCCCCGCAGGGTGCAAAACTACGCGACCCCCATTCAGAGCTCTGATAGAGCATCAAGGGGGGGAGTAACTCGCCTGAGCCAATAAAGATCGAGGCAGGTGGTGGTGGCGCGCTTGTACCCGTTTGGAAAGGGGTAGCTGGGGAACTTGGCAGTGACAAGATCACCACACGAACAGCACGTTGAAGCAATCGCGATTCGGTGAAAAACCTGGCCTAAACGAACTTAGTTGTTGCACTCAGCATATTACACTGGAGAACGAACTTCTTCTGCCCACGGTTCTGATGGTTCGTCAGGCTTCGACGATGCTCTCGCACAACGAACACCAGCAAGTGCGATGTTTATCAATTGATGTTCTCCATTGGGCATGAAGAGCCGTACACGAAGAGTTGATCCATCTCGAACTTGCTCGACCAGGGCTACGTCGACACGATCAGTCCACGACCAAAGTACCGTGTTGCGAAAACGTGCCATCGATTGATTTCCCCTTCCATTCTGAAACGAATGCCTGAGAGTCTTGGGGCATCGTGTGATGCACAACACGAGCCTGGGCACGTGCCAAATATTGTTAGTGAAAACAAGGCGGCCCAGGTATCTGAAGCGCACCTGAGGACCATGGGAATTCCAAATGCCCAATCCCCCTGCTTTGGCTTCAGCCTCGAGTTCGCGCTTCCGTGTGTCATCATCGGTCGGCTCGCGCTTTAGATCCTTGACTTTGGCCCATCCATTCTTCAGTAGCTCCGAAGTGACGTCGAGGCCACCGATTTCAGCAGTGCCGATATCGCGCGTGATATCGTCATTGGGAGGCAAGCTGTGTGTCGAGGTAAAAGAGATGGCCTTGCCTATCGCCAGGGCGCGTAAGAAGTCACGAGACTCGAATGCCCACGGCTAGAATGGATGGATTCAGCGCAAGAAAGGGTAGATGTATAACGACAGGCTTACTTCGTCTTCCCTGGAAGCATTACCCACTCTTGGAGCAGTCACGTCTGCGAGATGAAGGATTCTGGCAGACGCAACGTGTCATGTTGGGTGCGACACGTCGTGTGTGTACGGGAACATCCATTACCTTTCTTTTGGAGGTTGTCCCTGGGGACCGGGAGAGCCACGCAAGACGAGGGTGTCGCCAGAGATGACGGCTATCCAGGGTGTTCACTATTCAGTCATAGGGCGATCGGGGGTACGTGGAGGATACCCACATTTGACAACCTAGGGAGTGTCGAGTTTAGGGATGAAAGAAAGAAAGGACGGGTAGACGTACGGCTTTCATCGACATGACTGCAAGAGAGATGGACAGGAACGACCTCGACCAAGCTTTTTGCCTGCAGCGAGGGATGAGAATCTATTTCCATTTCCGGATGCCCACTGAATACCGGAGCAAAAGATGTAAACGACCACGACGTGTTGGATTGATCGCTGATGTTATTTGCAGGTAATATGAAGGCTCGACCTGCGTGCGAGATCACCAAACACGCGTCGCACACGAGTCGCAGTCGCAGTCGAAGCCGGCGAAGAGGGCCGCACAGCAGTGCAGCGCTAACCTGGCGAGTAAAAGCAGCGGTTGCGCAGCTCCAAACCAGGTCATCCACCCTCATCATCACCACTCCGGCCTATGAGCACCTCCCGATTCTATGAACATCTTGCTTCCGACTTCTCCACCGGCGACCCACTCCCTGAGCCAAACAGGAGGAGCGACCAGACTGACATCATCGCGCAGATACGGGAGGCAACGTCCGCCCCTTCACCATTGACTGGCTACCTCAAGGACCCCGCAGTGATCAATGCCATTGACAGCCCAGAAGGCAGCCGCTCGCGGAGCCAACGCCACTCGTCTTCGAGCACGCGCAGCCGCGAGCCACGGGCTTCGTCCATCCTGGGTCTCGTACTAGCCGAGGAAGAGAAGCAGGCTCACAAACTCAAGTCGTTGCTTCGATCAACAGGCGATAGACTGGATCGGGAGATCCGTCGAGCGAATCAGGCTGTGTCGAGGGCTGAACATGCAGAGTCCAGGGTACATGAATTGACCGCCCGTGTCTCCAAGGCCGAGTCTAGCAAATACGTCGTGGAGCTTGAAGCAGCGCGCGCAACAGAGGAGATCAAACGGTACCAGCTACAGATCGAGAGACTCGAGCGAGACGTAAAGCGACTGCAGGCTGACGTTGCGCTGCTCGAGAAGCAGAGAAACGAAGCGGACGAAAGTGCTGCACGCGCACGCGACACGGCAAGAAAGTTCCAGATGGAGCTCAGGAGCGTCCAGGCGAGGCAAGTGGGGAGAGAGGAAGGGATGAGATACGGGATGAACAAGTGGTTCAACACAGGTCGGATCGAGGGATTCGATTCTGGACATGCAGAGGGTTATGAGAGCGGCCGTGACGAAGGGTTCGAGGAAGGGCGGGAACACGGCCTTGCGGAGGGTGAGGAGATGGGGCGCAAGCAAGGACGGAAGATTGGGAGACAGGAGGGATTTGAGGACGGATGGGAACAAGGTCGGAGAGAAGAACGTGCACATGCGCTGCAGGCCTTTGACGACTTTTTTGCTGCAGAGATCGACGAACGGGACCAAGTGGGGAAACAGGCGCAGAGGTGGTCGGACTGGATGCGGCGTTCGACGTTGGCGACTTCACAAAAACCATGGCTTCGGCGACCAGTGAACGTTGGCGGTGGTACATGACATTTATATTGATTTATGATTAGATCTTTTGTATTGGCGTGAGAGTAGCTTGGACTATTACCATCATGACGCCCGGCCCTCGTCGCAAAGGGGGCAAAGAGATCCCCCGTCTGCCCTTGTCTGCCTTTGGCCCTCCCGACACATCCGACACATACCCCCTCCAAGTTCCACCCACCCCGAGTCTCGTCACCCCATCCGGCATCGTCGACGCCCACCTCCAATCCTCCAACCAAAAACGAGCCGTCGTCTTGTCGTCCAGGGGACACCCTGCCGGCGCGATCGTCTCCTCCCTGCAATCGTGAGGCTTTCATCCACCCTTGCTGCGTAAAAACGCCACCTGATCACACCACAGATTGCAGTCCGGCGTGGTCGATGTGCCCGTCCTTTCCGTATTGACCCCCTTTGCTCTCGATTCTGCCGAAATTCCTGTATCTACAACCATATCCCCTGCGCTCACAGCGGTATACGATGGTGCAACCCCTGTGGTCGCAGAGGCCGAGGAGGACAGCAAGGATCAAGCGCAGGCAGAGAGCTCAGTCAAGAATCTGCGTTGGGCCTTACAGCACGGCCGAGTCGTAGATCTCGACATCCGGGGCGGTATCATAGCCATCGACCCATCAGTTTACGACAGTCTCCTCAACCTGCTCACCAAAGCTATCAAATCAGACACCAATGCGAAGCACGCACCAATCGTCTTGAGTAGGTGACACCCGTCATCGCTCGATCTTGTACTGATCCGTCGTGTGCAGCCAACGCATTGCCTCCCCCGCTTGACTCAATCACGCCAGTTGTTGCCTTGATGAATCATCCGACATATACCACCTACCGACAGCGGGTCTCGTCGCTTTCTCTCTTCGAAAACGTACACGTGAAACTTCTCCCTCCAACATGGCTCTCGACCGAGTCGACAGCAAGATTGGGAGAAAAACAGGAAAAAGAACTGAGAAACATTCTCAGACTCTTCAGTGAGTCGAGATGACCGCGAGGTGCGACAGTTGGCTCACAATCGCTAGTTGTCCCGGTCCTGGAAGCCTTCGGATTTGATAGAATCATTTTTGGATCTTCACCTGCGTTTGCCGATGGTTCGCCTGCGCTGGCGGAGAACTGGTATAAGCTCGTCTTGGAGTCATTCCGCGAGTTGGCAGTGTCCCAGGATGAATTGGACAAGATTTTTATAGACAACGCTGAGCGTGTCTACGGTTCGACTCAGTGATGGGGCTATGTTGCAGAACAATGATTGACAGGTCTGAAGGCGCCTTGGACGTGTTGTATAATTGCGGGCTTTCGTTCTGTTTTATGTACAAATGTTCAACTCTCGTTTACGTAGAATGCGACGCTACTCGGAAAGCGGTGTGTCATAAGGCCTAAAGATTAGCGACCGTTTGCGTGTTTGCTGTATACTACTAAGTAGCCAGGAGACGCGAAGCAAACCGACGTTGCAATGTATCCTCGCCGTTTTCCCAACGGAATTCTCCAACTTCACCGCAATAAATAGCTCCGTGTTCAACGTTCAACTCTTACTTCCATCTTGGACTGTTCCACGAGTTCAGACACACGCCAGTACACACGCCAGGATCGCACCGCACTGTGGCTGCAATGGATGCGGACAGTGACAACGACGCTGGTTTCGAAGTTGGACGGCGTCACGCATCTCCGTATGTGTTTCAACGTTCCCAAATTATCCGTTTATTCACTCCTGTCACTGTATGCTTTGTCGTGACCAGGAGCAGTAGTAGGGACTCTTCTCCTGTCGCGGTCAGTCTTACCTTGCGCCCCTTCGTTCCCGTACGTTGTTCTCGAGTCGCTGAAACGTTTCCTTTGTGTCGCTTTCTTGCAGAAACGACAAAGGCGTTCATTTACACCTACTTCAGATGATGGCGACCTTGTCGTTCCTCTTGCCCACAACGGGGACACCGAAAGTCCGACATCTGAAAGTGCGCCACTTATACGCCAGGCTGTTGGTTTCTCGTGGACGCCGTCTATCAGTGCCAACGTCAGCACATATCAAGCCACAGTAGCCCCTCAGGTAGTTCCATATTTTCTTCCCGGTCAGGCGCCTCCTCCACCTCCGAAACCGAAACCCTCGAAGCCACGGGCACCTAGGAAGAAGAGAGACGAACAATACTCTGATCAAACCGGCAAGTTCAAGCTCATTAGCTCTACATCGTCGCCTGCTTCTGGCACTGCGAGTTTTGCTGCAACTTCGCCTGGAAATTCAGCTGATACTGGGCCGTCAAGTGGAGCCGCTCGTTCCACTGTACTTTCGCACTCAATGATGCCCTCCGCGGGTTACGCGTTTGGTTATCGTTATCCCAACCCAAATGTCACTGCAGGTCCGACCAGCATCAACGGAGCGGCAACCAGTGTAGCATTAGATGCTTCGCCACCGGGTGCCAAGCGAACCAGGAAATCATCGAAGAGAAAGGCTCCTGCATCAGTCAATGGGTCCTTCAGACCGCCAAGTGATCGGCCACCTCCCAAACCTGCCCCGATCGGCACTTCTGTCACTCCTCAATATCCCTTTAACGTTAATACTGGAGGGCCACCCGTGGAAAGACCTGAACAAACCCCTGATCATCAAAGAACTTATTCTGTATCATCTTGTGTTGGGCGAGGTGGTACATCTGTCGGGCACACAAATCCATGTAGGTACCATTGATTTTAACCCGACTCTGACTCATTCGTTTCAGCTACATCCGTTACCCAGGGCCCTGCTCAGAACACTTCTAGGCCGCTGCGAATGGTAACGTTACTCATGGAAGACGTGAGAAGTGGTGTGGCCGATCCACAGCTGGCAGAGGTCAAAGTTCCATTGAGAGTCGCCAGCGATCCAGAGGATGGCTTCTGGGCAGATGCAGCCGATATCTGTGACGCCCTTCAAAGTGGACCTTCCCGCATAGATGGTTGTCATTCTCCTATCCGTGTCATTTGACCGTGACTGATTCTGCGGTTAGGCCCAGCCAAAGTGTACACCATGAGGGGAAGATTCCGGCAAATTTTCATGCGTGTCGATCAGTTCGACCAAGTCCAGGTCCAGTCGGCGTTCCTCGGTGTTTCAAAGGAGAGAACATTAACTGTTTTCGTGGAAGCTGTAAGTACCTGAGCACTGATGGGTTTGGAGACGCTCTTGAGGCGCATCTGATGTCTTGCATTAGCCCGTTCCGCAAGGTCAACTGCCACGACCCCCCGCTCTGGCCCCGGACGTGCGACCTGTCTACAATTCTGGTTCCGAGCGCGACATGGCATCGCACGCTGAAGCGTACTGTCGACCAACGTACTCGCACGTGACGCGTGAGGATCAAATGGAACGATTGTCGAAGAGCAGCTACGCCAGGGCACCGAGCAGAAGGTTTTCGCCCGTCTCGGAGAGTGGATCATACGGTCACTCGCCACCCGCCGCATCGCCGCAGAGATCATCACGCCTTGACCAATACGCCAGTCCGAGCCAACGCCTTTTGACACCACCCATCCCTGGCCGACTTGCAGATACGGAAGACGAAAAGGACGAAGCGATCGCCAACTATATCCGATCACGCATCGAGAACCATCCTGGGTGGATGGAATACATGCAATCAAAGGCAAAACCTCAGCGTGTCTCTGAGGTACTGAAGCAATACGTCTTTGTGGAGGATCGAATCAGGGAGCTCATCGGACGAAAAACGCCGGCACATTGGGATGGTGCGCCGAATTCCTACGTAGAAAAGGTGAGCCGTCGACGAAACGGATGATGACCGCATTTGGCTGATGATGCACCACAGTATCATGTCTGGCGCGTGCTAAATCTGGACCACAAGTGGGGTGAAGATTGCCAGGAGACGTCGGCCCTCGTCGCGTTTTACGGTAAAAACGGTACGCGATACGAAGACCCTCGTGTCGTCGATATGATCGACGATACCTCGCCGCCCAAAGCAAACACTATGGACAGGTTCCTTCGTGTCCTCCGGAGTGTGGATGACAGCTTTAATGAGGACGCGTTCAGAAGACAGACTGTGCCGATGTTGACTTAGGGTTGATGCTTTGGGGAGATGGTGCCAGTGGTGGTTCGGTTTCCTTGGGAAGGAAAAAAGTCTGTATATATATACTCATGCTTCCTCTGACTAGATATATTATTGCATCATTATACAGTCACCATTTTGTTACTGCTGCTCTGTACCAATCTGTTTATCATATACTCGCCAACGGCCCAACACGCCGGTCAGTCTGTGCGATCGTAGCGGCGCTCGGGACTCATCGTGAATTCGCTTTTGTATAGGCGATGATGTCGAAATGCATTACTACTAGTCTGAAGCCTGTCTGGCTATATAGTGAAACGCATTTTCCAGTTGTCTCGTGCTTTTGGTGATACAACGCTACTTACGGTTCGCCCATGTTCCTGGACCCGTAGGGGACAGGTTATACTCAATTCCTGAGCAGCTGTACCGGCAAATTCCGACTCACACGACATTTCCTAAGTTCAATGTCCCGCCATGCCATCTTGATCTTGATCGCAGCCCACGATGACTAACTTCAACAACCCGTCGCATACCGTTGACGTCGTTGTCTTCACGCCATCGACGAGTGTCTCTGGCAATTCTGCCATTCATCTGAAAGATCTTCCTCACCCACTGAAGTTTGACGATGTCGCCAGAAAGCTGATCCAGGCAGGTAGGTGCCACGAATTTCGGCAGGTATCCATAGGTTAGATGAGATGCCGTCCAGGACACAAAGAGCCAACTACACTAGTATTGCGGCAACGCCCTGTTATTACAATCACTGATGGTCCATCGGGTGGCACTGCTGCTGAAGGCTGGCACGTTAACATGTGCGTCATTGGCAGTGCTTGCGCTTGTAGGTGACAGTACAAACATGAATCAGAGATCAACCGCTGTTGCATTTCTACCATAAAGTTTTCCGTGGCGACGCGAAGGATCCGCCCCCAGGTGTTAACGAGGCGATGACGATTCTGGGAGGCAACGCTGCTTTGGTTGCTGGTTTGCGTATTGAATTCCACAGGTGGGTCTGAATTGGTCATTCCCAGTAGTATTGGTTATTAGCGGATGGTCATCGGTGGGCTTTGTAGAACCATCCGAGTCCCAGGTACACAATATGTTACTTCACTATATCAAGGTTCATTGATATCATTCCCAGATAACGACAAGACCCACGCCCTTCCACCACACATGGGCACGTTCAAACTCTTGTGAGTGATGTGTCTGGATTTCACCCACCGATGATTGAACTCATATATATACATCTTCCAGCAATGTCGGAGATGCATCCGCCACCCTTCCCAAGTCCATTCTTGCTAAAGGTGGTGCATTCATCGTGCGCATATCTTACTTCTTCGTAGTTCTTATTTTGACATGTTACAGAGCATGTACCAACGTGAAGCTATGTGGATGTCCTTCGATGTTCCGGGCGGGCGAGGCGTCGCTGCGAAGATTTCCGTAGGGGGAGTTAATGCGTTGACTGGTCTTCCACAGAACACGAGCGCGACGCCGAAGCAGGATTACCTACCAATTGGTGGTCAAAATGGGCAGATGTGAGATTCTCCGTTTCTTCTCCAGCGACGGAGTTGATTTTAATCGTACCTCAGGTGGCTGGTATGTGTAGATACAATAATTGGAAACTCAGTAAAGCTAACCCATCCAGGACGGAATTTCGACCTCGCCTGGTGTTGTACGCCGTACGCCATGTTCATCAGTGCTTTGTTGGCTCCATTAAATAATCACCTTCCCGCTAGAATTTGTTGCCATGCCTTTGGGAAAAGGATACACTGTAGAGGGGCAGGTGACTGGGGCAGAGGTGCGCTTGTTTCTACTCTTCTGACTACGCTGATTTAAGCTGTCATACAGGATGTTGGCGGGATTCAAATCGATGTATTCCAGAAGTATGATACAAACTTCGGCTTTACGCATTCAGGGCGCGATGTCAATATGTACAAGTCCGCACGCAAGCTGGGGCTTAATGTGGGAGAGTCCGTTCTGATAGTGCCGCATGCAGAGAGGTGAGTCTAGATATTCAGATACTTTGAATCGATTCATTGAGAAATGTCTTCAGTCACCTTGTGCTGCTCCGAAAAGGTACGAGTTACGTTGTGAATCAAAGCTCAGCTATTGAGCTTACAGTCCGTTACGGCGAGTATGGTGAGTGCCTACCCCAGCCATTCTGTGGCTTCTGACACTAATGCGTGCAACAGAGATCTACGTGAAGATGCTGACCGGGAAGGAGGTGACTTTAGAATGCGACTCGTCTGACACTATCGATAGCATCAAAGCGAAGGTTCAAGACAGGGAAGGGATACCCCCAGACCAACAGAGACTAATCTTTGAAGGCAAACAGCTGGAGGATGGTCGCACATTGAGTGGTGAGACTCTGTTGTGTATGACATGGTCCTATTACGTCTGACCCTTTTCTCGCGGGGAGATTATAACATTCAGAAAGGATCTACACTGCTCCTGGTACTTCGCCTCCGAGGTGGTGGCTATACAGGTATCCAAGCTGGGTTCGCAGCAGGGGGAAGAATTTCGCAGAAGATCAATCGTGATCCCCTCCCGATCACTGCTTATGATCACGACAGCGTTCAGCGCTTCCACGTCAGCGTCATCAATGCTGCTTACTTCTCCGAAGTCACAGGACTCCCTAGTCCGCCATCCCCAGTCACCCCGCAAACATATCTTCAGCTTGGATTGCCATGGTTCGCACTCTATGATGAGCAAATTCCTTTAGCAAACAATACGTCTTCACCTACGCCCCTTACCGACGTACGGTCTATCGCGCAAATCGAAGTTGCCCGTGCGTCGACGGGCGGAGGCAGTCGTCAAGCAGAATGTGGGTATTGTGCATATGAGATGGCAACCCAGTCCATGGTACCTTGCGGACACGAATTCTGTGACGATTGTTCGACAGCCACCGCCTGCCCGAAATGCTGTGGGCGGGTGACAGGTAGGACGCGATTTGCTGCTGGGATGCCGATGCCAGGGAAGGAGGATGGAGATGGAGTAGATGCGCTCTCGTTGGACGAGAGAATTGTGAAATTACGGGCAGGTGCGGCGTCCGGCGTCATCTATTCGTTCAAGTTGAGAGACCATGCAGTCTCTGGACTATGTGGCGAGGTAGATTAAATGGTTCTTTCAGTCGTGACTATTGGCAGGCAAATGATGTACGAGTAGTAGTGAATGTAAACGCATCCCAAGTTTGATCCTCAGAATTGTTGGATGATACCACTACCGATGTTGTGACGGGCCATCACTATGCACTATGCTTATGCCCCAGACAAGTCCGGCCGCGTTGATTGAACCGCTGCTTACGCATACTGTAGAAGGGTCATGTCGCGCTTTCCTAGACATTGATGATATCTCCACCACATTCTCAAACTTTAAGTAAATTTACAGTTTATAGTTGCTTATATACATAGCAGGAAGTAGTCTCGCATCTCCCTGGCGATCCCCACGAATTTCTACCTTCATACCAACACCCGCCGGGACACAACCCTCTCCGAGCGCACTTTGCAATGCGATCTTGGATTGGAACCCAGAACAATGCATTGGCAACACGTAAGCTGGTGCTGGCCGCAGTTCATTCACCAAAAAATTGACCGTATGGGGGATACGAGGAACGAGCTCGGGACCTGCGAGATGGAGTCCACCGATCACCTGGGGGCTGCTGTCTAAGCAGGGCAAGGAGGGAAACAGACGACGACTCGCCATGTAGACTGGTCTGACGAGCTTTCGCACGGCGTCCTTGACCACATTCACGATACCCGCATGCGAACACCTACATCAAGATGGGTCACCGAACAGCCCGCGAGTTCATCCGAGTCGTGGATTGGGATGAGACGAGGAATGGGCACGTACGCGCTGAATATGACCAAACCCTTCCCAGCAACGTCGATGGCAGCATAGCGCTCATCCATGATATGCTATCGATCGTCGATAAAAGTCGAACGTCAACGTTGCACGGACGTCACAAAAAGAAAATCGCGTTAGGCAGGACGAAAAACGAACCGGCTCAGACGTCCATCCACCCTCCTTCAGGAACCGCATGCCGCCGAGCAGTCCGCCCTCGAACGGCGTCACTCTCGGGATCTCACCGCTAACATAGATCGTCCCCCCTGCGACCGTATGTGCGTCCCTAGACGTCCTCACCCTCCCTCCCGCGTTCTCGATCTGTTCAAACGTCGGGTCGTCCGGCAAACGACAAATGACGGTCTCGAACGTCGGCGGTACTGCGATGCCGCGGGCTTCGGGACGATCGGGATGCAGGTCTACGATACATTCACGTGCACCGGAACTGCGCATGCCAAGGAAGGAGAGCATCCCGCCCGAGTGGTCGCTATGCCAATGCGAGAGGATCACGGTCTCCACGTCGCCCACCGGTATTTGCATCGCGGTGGTGTTACGCACGATGGACTTGGAGTCGGGTCCGGTATCAAAGAGGACGAGGTGCTTGTTCTGGCCCTCGACTTGCGTCTCCTGTCGACCACGTCAGCCTGAGGTTGAAGAATGCGTCTGGGCAAAACGGTCGTGCGCAACGTACGATCAAGGCAGAGAACCCATGAGCCCCTGAAGGAGAACTGTAGTCATTATCCAAGCCCTACCCAGCGCATGCATGGTGAGATTCTATACCACAACAAAAGTTCTCGAAATCGAGAATGGGGACACCCGTTCGTGGGTCTTTTGCAGGCTGCTGATTGAAGACATGTTGGCGCAGCTCATGGGTGAAGCCGGGGGGGAGTTTGGTCATCCTGTAATGATCCTTGTGAATGTTCGTCCGATAGGTAGACATTGCCCCACCATTCAATGCAGTTGTCCACGAGAAAGGTGACGGAAAAGTGGTCAACTACTACAAGACCTGCACGAGAGTCGTTGGTCAGATCAGACATGGCAGAGAACACAAAGTCCAGTTTCACAACTGGCGTCCCTTTTTACTGGTCATACATGGTAACCATTGATGCCGTTTCACACACACTGCACGCTTGAAGCACTTATAATAGACCGATGGACACGTTCCAGCGTGTGCAAAGGTTACACAAAGTACGACCAATCGCCAAAGAACGAACGTATCACAAGAGCTGTCCCAACTAGTCGGTGAAATCTCTGGGCGTCCATCATGAGCCATCCGACTCAGTCTGGTCAACCGACCGAGCAAAGCACGGTCGACTCATCCTTTTGTCACTCTGCCATATCCCAACGAGTTGTTCTCGATCATTCTTTGCTGGCGGAAGCTCTACACGATCGAATTGAGTATGCCGACGTTCCGGCAACTTGAGACCACGACATACCTTGCGATACTGCACGCGCTCCCACGTCACGAACGCGACGAAAAACACGGCGAGCGCGGTGATCCCTCCAAAGACGACCAGACCGACGGGAAGTACCTGGAGGGACGTGCCCGGCATGACAAAGGCCACTACAGCCACCGAGCTCGGGGAAGGTGTGGACGATGGCGATGCCTGTGGAAACGAGTTGAGCGGGATGCACCGGGGAACGTGAACGGAGTGGTCGGATACGTACGGCGGTCATGGTGCAGTTGGAGACTTCTTGGATTTGTTGACCGACGGGGGTGAAGGTGAGGACGCAGGTCTCGGTCATGGTGCCATTGGCGCTGCGAGGTGTCCATGTCAATGTCGGGTGTGCCGCGGTGTACGATAGGCAGACTCACGTTTGAACGGTGCTCGTGGTCGTAATAGAAGTGGGCGAAGAGAGGGCTGTAGGTACGGTGACCGAGGCAACTTGGCGAAGGACGAGATCAGGCGGAGGGAGAGCAGACCCGAGACCCGAGTAGACGAAGAAGAGACAGATAACGGCGACGATGGGAGAGTACATTGACGTTGAAGAGAATGAAGAGCCAGCTCTGGTTCAGCGACAGGAAAACGGACAAGGTGTGAGGGTAAGATGTGCCTCCGGGGCGACCAGCCAAAGAGCCGACAATGGCA